>CAJNSZ010002630.1:0-14514 GCA_905329745.1 Rotaria sp. Silwood2
AAATACAATAGAGTCGCTTTGAGCAGCTATATATGTGCATGCAACAAATCAATAACAGAATCAGATAACGGTTAGTAGTAGTTTGTATTTCTTGAATTGACAGACAATACAGAGCAATCAACTCCATCATTTTCACCAACAAACAGTTTACAATTTTTGTCAACATTACTTTAGATGGTTTTCAAATGTTATCTTCGTCGATTCTACGTATTTTGTGGTCAAAGTGATTCAACATCGGTTTGATCTTTTTGCAATCTGTGTCCATTAGTTGAACACCGAAAAATATTGTAAGAGCAAATAAAAAATAAGTGTTTTACTACTTACAGAAATATGAGTTCTTTTAACGAAAAACTTTCTCGAAGTAGCTCATTAACTTCGTCGACACCTCTCGAAGGTCTACACACAATCTTAACACAAGCATGAAGATTGTTATTCACCACCACGCTGATCCCATAAGCTTAAAAATAGAATATTGTCTGTTTCTTGATGTAGTGCAATGCATACAAGCTTTAACATTATAGTGACATAAGTAATCTAATCTAGTAGTTCGATTATGTATGATTTATACGCTAGTTTTAGAAACTAATGTTTATCTGGTCTGTGGAAGCCAGTTTTCAATATCAGACTAGATAAAAGTGAAAGCTTTAGTTATTCAAATAAATTTTTTAAAAAAATAGTAATTAAAAATTAAGAGCTGATGCTGGAAATAGCTCGAAATAAAGCTTCTTACATGAGTGTTTCTTTGGTTACCGATGTGAAGAGCATGATATTCCTTGGAATCAGTATTGAGTTAGATCTAGATCAAGCATAAGGATTTTGTCAACGGTGCTTTTAGCACTATCCAAGCCTATAGGCTCATTCTGAGATTAATTGCTAATTTGCAACCAAAGATCATTGACTCTCACAGCGATCATATAGTGCAAGATAACAACAGTGCCCATGATTGACAAGAAATTTTTTGTCTGTTGTTCAAAGCGTTGAAATTTGGAAATAAGTTGATATAAAATCGCCACTCATATACGTTGTTGAGTATTCGTATGTGCACTGGCTTCTGCAGCTTGCAAAAACATCTTTAGCACCACATAGAGCATTCTGATTTTATTTATTCATATTCATTTTCTCCTGTTTTTACATATGCATGGCGAATAAACTAGTGCAACCTCTACTTGCTGTGCTTTAGAGTGGAGAAATTAGAAATGTAGATTTTTTCTTTACTAACCGAGCTTCGAATAGTCATTGACATTCATTTGAAACCAATGCAGAGCGATTACATGAACACTAACGTCCTGTTTGATCGAATTACTTAGTATCAATCGCTTCACGAAAAGACATTCCTACGACGTTCCCAATAGAACTCGAATCACTAAACAGGTTATTTCTCCTATGCCATCTTACTCGAAACGATGATTTAGTGCCGTAAAATAAAATAATATGAATTATTCATTTAGTCATCTAATACCATCATCAATCCTATTAATTTATTAATGTCTTCATTTATAGATAGAATATGGTATCTTTCATACTCAGATTCTTTTTAATCATGAGTATCATGTCCCTTTCTATACGTAGCAGATCGAATTTCAACGTTTATGATTCCAGCAGCACGAATGTGACCACAATAAATAAAACGTAAGTATTCGATCTGATAAGAATTCGAAGTTTTCATTTTAGGATTTACTGCTCAACAGAGAATATCAATGGCTTCGATACAATGAATCTTAACCCTTTTTAATATTGATTGAAAGACGAGAAAATCATCGCATATACGAAGAGAAAAGCTTCATATATGACATACATACTTAGTCTTCAAATTTAGCCTTAGAAACAATATCTTCCAACCGAAACCATGAACATTTGAGTTTACATCAACAAGAATGAATAAAATCGCTCACACCCTTGAAATATCCTAAATTTTCTTTTTAGAGTGGTGGACTCTCTTCTCCGACCAACATGGATAGAAGTTAATCTGGACGCAGTGAGTTACAATGTACGACAACTAAAAGCACTCATTGGCGAGAAAGTACGTCTAATGGCTGTCGTCAAAGGCAACGCCTATGGACATGGAATATTGGAAATAGCTCGAACTGCTCTTGCATCTGGTGCAACTTGGTTAGGCGTTGCTACATTAGACGAAGCACTTGTACTGCGTCGTCATCTAACACAAGATACGCCTATTCTCGTTCTGGGCTATGTCCCTTCACAACATTTGCCGTTGGCTAGTCGCTCAAAAATTACGGTGACAGGCATCTCTTTGGCATGGGTCCAAGAAGCGTCTCGTGTCGTTCATGAACCATTGGATTTTCATCTGAAAGTCGATACCGGCCTAAATCGAATAGGTTGTAAGACATTAGACGAAGTGCAAGAAGTAATTAACATTGTATCTCACTATCCAAATCTAAACTTATCGGGAGTCTTTACTCACTTTTCTACAGCTACAGACATGACCAATACAACCTATTTTCAATGGCAACTAGCTCGCTTTCACGAGTTTCTCGAAGTCATCCCTAATCGAACCAAAAAACTTATTCACTGTGCGAACTCAGGTGCTACTCTACTTCATACTGAGAAGATATTCTTTGATATGGTTCGCTGTGGAAGTGCATTGACTGGTCTACTGAAGCAACCGTCAGAACAACCACTTCCCTTCCCTCTTAAAACGGCTATTTCCGTCCACTCGACGTTAGATCTCATCAAACAAGTGAATGCTAGTGAAAAGATTGGTTATGGAGGTACATATACAACAACGCAAACTGAATGGATCGGTACTGTGCCTATAGGATACGCTGACGGGTGGCGTCAAAATTTTAAACCAATTGGCGTCCTCGTCGAAGGAAAACGATTTCCGATCGTTGGACGCATTGCTATGGATCAACTTATGATTGGTTTCGATCGAATGTATTCGGTCGGAACTCGCGTGACTTTCATTGGACAAGAAGGCAACGAGACAATTAGTGTAGATGACATCGCTCGTGAGGCAAATGTGTCGAGGGGAGAAGTATTATGTTCCTTCTCAAATCGCATACCACGTATTTACAAACCAGATGTATGGATCAAAAGTTCTGGAAATTTTATGCTGCAACCATCGACATTACTAGAGGCTATGCTTTTCTTTTCTTTTCTTTTCTTTTCTTTTACTAGACGTTCGTAACCGACATGCGATTGAGCACACATTCGTAATAGACTTTTTCTGAACCATAGATAAGACACAGAAAATCGGTTAGTCTTGGAAATCGCACATGATAAAGTATATATTAGCTTTTCGTGTCGTAAGTACCATATGTTCATTGAAGACTGATTTAGGTGTGTGTGAATATGAAGATCTTTTCATCATCCTCAACTGTACATCATTCGTTCAATGCTTTTGTTTTAGACCCTCTTTCTCTGAATGTCTGATAGGGATGTGCGATGTGTGTGTGTTCTTAAAAAAGTAACGAATTAACAATGTAAGTAGGCTGTGGGTGTGGGTGTGGGTGTGGGTGTGTGGGTGTGGGTGTGGGTGTGGGTGTGGGTGTGTGGGTGTGGGTGTGGGTGCCACTACTTTGATTAATCCCTCCCACATATACACATACACCTACACCCACACCCACACCCACACCCACACCCACCAACACCCACACCCACACCCACGCCCACACTCACGCCCACACTCACGCCCACACCCACACCCACACCCATGGGGAAAAGGCTTGTACGAATGTAGAAAAATACTATGAAATTTCGTTACTTTTCGTTTTTGATGTTGTCAAATAAAGTGATGTAGGAATAAAAAATGAAACAGTAGGTTACATCTTCTTATTGAGATATCAAAGTTTTTTGGACTTCTCTACTATCAGCAACATCTCTTTTGTTGCAATGAACTGAATGACTTCAAACCATCGTTATGTAACTAGTCAACAATGATATGTCTCTGAGTGTGAGTGTGGATGTAGTGCATTTCGCCTCCCACATCCTATTAGTGATTAATTAACCATCATTTTACTAATTAGCTAATAAATTGGTTTCTTTGTAATGGTCTGTAGTGGGGCACGAACCGCAAAACGTCGCCTTGAAACTTATACTCACTGTTTTCTTCGAAAATATAAGTGAGTTTCACAAAACATTCTAACACGCTAGCAGTTTAGTTGTGTCTTAAACGAATCCTTAAAAAAAAGAACAATTACGAAGAAATAAATGAATCTATTGCAAATAATATTTTCACTGTTTTATGCTCCCAACACGCCAATGTCATGACATCAATGGCACAGTATATATAGTTCGACGACATGCTGTAATTTTGGGTTATGGAAAAAAGCAAACATATAAAATTCATCCGATAGAAATACGAAATAAATGACGACAAGATTCGATCGTTTTGATCATAAATAAACTACATACGAAACATTTCATTGAAATTATTCCAATGTCTAGTTAATTCTATTTCAAAGGAACTTTTTTCTTTCCTTAAAGTTGACAGACGAACTCATTCGATATTGTGTGAGAGATTAGAAAAAACGAATTCAGTTTTTGAGTACTTTTTCATTCATTACAAAGAAACGATGCGATTGGTAACAACACTATTTTTCAGTGTCTTATTCTCGTATGTACAAAGTTTGTCAAGTTATTTCTTTTCATTTCATTCTTTCAATGTATAACCAGTATTTAGGTCAGACTACAACAATACCTAATTACTGTTGTAATGAAAATAATAACAATGTTTGGTAAGCTAGAATAATAACGACAGCTCTCTGCTCTCATCAACACCTTGCTTTGATTATCGTACACTCAACAATATTAGTTATTGAACATCTGGTGTAATATGTTCACTTTTGGAACGGTGTAATAACGCTAATCATACTTGTGCATCAAACACTTCTGCATGCATCATTAATTCGTGTAGTTCACCACAAGCAGTATGTTTATGGATCACATTCATGCCGAGAATAGAAAGAAAATGAGATTAAAATTCGAATAAACTCAAGTTCTACCTATAATCAAAAAATAAAAGATTCATGTGATTCTGTAAATCTACTACGTAGTACAAAATTGATCGGTTCTGTGATACTTTAAAGTCTTCTGTTTCGTTTTTGAATAAAAACTTATTAATAAAGTTCTCTGTAAAAGCAAAATGAGCATTTCAATCAACTTTTTAAAAAATATAATCAGTTGTATCTATGATTGTGCTAAAATTTGGTAGAATGCTTCTTGACAAAACTTTGATTACTTAACTTAGAAAAGTCTTCTTTATGCAAAATATTAGATGAAATCAACGTTCTTAACATAGTCATAGGCATTGTTTAAATTAGATAAGCTGATGTTTCTCATTTGAGACTATTTGATCAAGTGTAAACATCCATTTATTTCATCAATAATAACTTGAGAGATATTAAACTATATCAAAGGCAATACTTTATTCATCCTAAAAGTAATGCTTCGAAATAGTTTGATCGACTATTTTCATTATACCTGTAGCAGATTTCATGATGATCAGAATTGTTTTAAGACAATACAGTCCAGTGTGAATGCTGTTGAAGGTAAATTTGGTGGAGTCAATAATATTATAATTATGAATGATCACATCTAGGTCGACAAGGTTTTCCTGTAAATCAGTTAGGTTTAAGAGAAAATCTTGTTTGAAACTGCTACGAACTTCTCGAACCTTCAACTATGGTTGATTAAAAAAGAGCTATTTAAATTAAAATTTCTTTTGTTCATCCTTATCTGTGGTTTGTGTTTTAACTTTTTTTTACACAGGCGAGCAAAACAGAAGGGAGGACGCCCAACATGACTAGTCTCGAATGTCTGCACTTGTGTGCATACTGTTCAGGCTCGTTCGTTAAATAAAAAGTCCACACAAAAAAAAGTGACAATAGGCGAATATCAAACATTTAATCCGACACTGTTAAATATCTTACAAGTCTGAACCGTTTTCAATGGTGATATGAACTAGAGTCAAGCGCCATTTGTATTGTTCATGATTAGTTCATTTTTGAGAAAATAGTGTCAATTGTGGTCCAGACTAGCCTAAACTCTTCGAACAGTCTCATTTACTTTGATCTTAATTTCCAGACAACTTGTTTAGACTGGTTCACATTGGAACTAGAAAAGTGGTTTAATGTTGTACAGGAGATGTTGACACATTTGCATCGTCGTTTAGAATATCTGATTGAGAATTAGATGCCTTTATAATATAAATCAGATAGTAAAATATTAATAATTTTGTTATTATTTTCAATAAGAAGAGGCTCTCAAAACTAACAATGACGACAATGTCCATATCAAAACATAGTCATTGAGTACTTTTTATATTAAAACTACAAAAAATATGTTGAAGTAACTTACAAACAAATGGATAAAATTACAAAGCAGCTGTTAGCATCATAACGAAAGTTGCCTATTTATGTCTTTTAAAATTTCTAGATTGTAAGAAAAAATCAAGAATAATTTGAATTTAAAAATGGATTTAAAGTTATAGAATTTTTTGTTTACTTTTATGTTCACATTGAAAAGATTTAAATTAAAACAAACATAAGTCATCAGATGAAAAAATTCTTTTTAATTAAGATTAGTTTTAATTTTTTTTCCAATTTTAATTGTTTTTCCTGTACCAAAAAATTTGTGAATTGATTTTATTCAACCTGATTTAAATAATTATCGACTTCATGATAAATATTTTTTATTTATATCACAACTTGAAAAATTGAGTAAAACTGATTTGATCACTTGGTTAATCGTACGGTTCAATGGATTAAATGATGGGTGAATCATACATTGGGTATGGGTATGGGTATCTATGCGAAAAAACACCCACACCACCCACATCCACCCGAGAAGCATTATTTCGAAGTGTTGTAGTCGATGTAAATGTTGATATAGTTTATGTTGTTTTAGTAGTTGTAGTAGTTGTTGATCTGCTTGTGATAGTTATCGATGTACTTTTAGTGCTTGTCGATGTACTTGCAGTAGTTGGTATGAAAGAACTACATTGATCAATCACAATATCATCGAAAGCAACAGCTGTTAATGTCGTTTCAAGTTGATAAACATCAAAATAGAGTGTTATTGCACTAGCAGTTTTGCTTAAAGGTAAAAGAACTGTCTGCCATCCATGACTATCATATAATCATTGATACCATAATCCTGTGTTAGGATATCCATCACTAGATAGACGAATTACTGTTGTATTTTTATTAATCAGTTTTGATTTGACATAATAAGTGAACTGAATACACATGCCAGTATTTTGTTCAATTGTTTTTGACAGATACACACGACCTCGATCACTTGTACTTACTGGCAAGTATTGATTCCAGTAAAGAAAGCCACCAGATGTCGAATTACGTGTATGATCTCGAACTGAACCAAGTTCTCGATTAGGTATTGTATCACCAGTAAATACCGTAAAATTAAATGTAGAACTCTTTGCATCATTAACCATATCACACATAGTCAAGTTATCAAAATTACATGAGAAAGAAAGGAGAGAATTGTATGACATAGATGAAGGCGGATAATCACATGAAGTGATATCAATATTATCGAGAGCAAACGAGTTTGGAAAAGGATTCTCAGTATTGACACGAAAAAGTAGTGAATAATTGCCAACTAGTAAATTAATAATACCCCAAGACCTTATATAAAAAAATCATATCAGTTAATAAGTTTATTTTTAAGATATGCATCACATTTAAGACTCTTTCGTTTTCATGGTTTTAGCAAAGTAAACAAGGATAAAACAGTTCAGGTCTTAGTTTTGGGTTTTTATCGGATATGAATTACAAAATAATTTAAATTTTCTATATGTTAACATTTTATTCGTGCATATGATTTGAATAGTCTAGATAAGTGTATTAGGATCTACTAGAATCTAGCATGAATTTGTTTTGTGTGTGATTTATACCCTCATCTTCAACGAAATTATATAGAGCAGCATATTCCAAGATTGATTATTTTGTAATTTGATTCCGTCAATCAGTGATAGACTTATTATTAATTATTATTTTCTAAAGATGCAAGAATGAGCGAATCAAACAATCTCATAATTAATATTAGCTGATTCTAATAATTTTTACACTAAGCATGAAAATAAAATATCTATTTTTGTAGCGTAAACTTACCATTGTCCGCTCAGTCTATAACAAGACAGTTTAAATTACAATGGTTCTTTGAAGACTGCTTACATGTAATAACTTGATCGATTTCCAGGCCATAACATTTGAATTGCTTTAGATTCATCTGAGGCCCACGAATAAATTTTCAAATAACTTCCGCCACTTGATGGTAAGCATAGTATTGAAAATTCAAACAATAAGTTTCTTGAGGTGTGATTTGTAACTGTTTTTGTAAATGTAGATAACCCACTTTACCCTCATCGATTCTTTTGGAAACTGGTACAAATGCATAATGTCCTGATTTATTTCCATATGTAAAATCAGTAGATGGAGCAAAGATTTCAATGCTGTCAGCGTCACTTGCATTTGTTATTAACCATTGATATGGATACATAGGCAATGAAACAAAACTCTCTGAACAAGATGATTCGAAATCGCAAGTATATAAAACTTTAGGAAGTGAAGGTGGTGGACCATCACAATTATCCACAGAAATATCATCGAATGCTAGGTATTTCTGTGTTATAACTGTTTGAACAGATATGCCAATTTTTTCATTTGGTAATTTTACTTCGATTAATGTCCAGTCAATAGTTGAAACATTTTTATCTGAAACTGAAGCGAGTGTACGTATCAGTTCTACGCCATCACCTTGTACAATCGAAACAGTAAATAGAAAATTTATTTGAGAAGCATAATGCCACATTCGAAAACATAATGATCGATTAGTTGAAGGTTGTAACCAACTTTTGGTTTTAATTTCGAAACCTCTTGCACCAGGACTTGGATTGTAGACAACATAATAACCAGCTTTTGTATTTAATGTATGTCCATGATCGATAGGTTGAGGATGATAACCGTCTGTTATATCCCAATAACCATACAAACCAAGATCATTACAACTGGTTTCAAAATCACAATTGAGAATGGTGCCGTGACTCAGAAATATTTGACAAAGAAAAATGAATAAAAGAAGTGACATTTTGATGAGTGAAGAAAATTGAATAATTGTTACATTTTGGTACTAACATATATATATATGTGTGAGACCATCTAAACAATTGCACCAATGTGGTGCAATAGTAGTCACAGCACACCATGCATGATAAAAATGATGCAGAAAGATAAGAATAACAGTTTTTCATATGACGTATTATAACAATGACAATGAAAAAAATGACGTATCAATCTAAGTATACAAGAACAAATACATATAGAACAATACAAGTTAAAATGAAAATTCAATAATAATTTTCTCATTTGTTCCTCGTTACAAAACATTTTTGATTAAATTAGAAAACCTTAACCAAAAATATTGATTTTGCATATTTACATCTTCTTTCAACTTGTATATTTTGTGTATCTTTATTTTTCATAAACCAACTTCATATAGTTCTATTTCATCTCAAAGAACATATCTTTGTAGTCAGGTCCTGAGTTTATACAAGTTGCATGGGAAGTCAGTTGAAGAGTGTAGGTCTGACTATGGATGTCGTTGTGGATGTGTGTATTTGAAGTATTAACAATAATTCATTTTTATTTTGTTCACATGTAGAATTTATCTAAACTAATAATTTGTGTTTTATTTCAATTCTCTTAAAAAAAATTAAATAATTGATTCTGACGAAACAAGTGTTTATAATTGAATGTATATTTTTTAGTTCTTTTTTCACAAGAGTAAACCAGAATTTTTCTTGTTGTATTTTATCTGATATGATGATGATTGCCTATATTATTTTGCTTATGGTGCGCATCGACCAATAAAACATGGATAGAATCAAATATCCCGCATGTGACAACGATTTGTTATCTATGTCATAAAACGACCAAGACCAAAACCAGAACGATCGTGTGGAAATATTCCAAATTTACACTAAAATGGAAACAAAAAACAATGCACAACTCGATTCCTATTTGATTTTATTATTACTATTTACTTGATTCAGATATCATTCCAATGATTTCGCCAACGTCTGGTATTAAAAGATCAACCTAAAAAATTATTCAATTTAAAACTTTATCTATTGAATCATGTTGCATATAAAATCATTTAATTTACAATTGGAAATCGACAAAATAAAATTGATTCGTTAATTCGATCAGTCATTTTTCTTTCAGATACTTATAGTACATCATCTCCAAATTCTTTAAATTTACTCGTTTCTTCATTTGTAATATATCACTATAGTTCATTCATTGAAATGGTTTCTTAAGTGCTCTGAATGACTAAAAACAATACAAAAACAAAATACCATTAATTATATGTGGAATATTTCTGAACTACATACTGCATTAACTTCGAATAAGATATGAATTCAGCTTCAACATGCATATACTTAAAAAACTATATATCTTTATATACATAGATTCAAGTATTTTACTACTAGTTCTTACTCAAGTGAATGATGACGTGTACGATGTGGTTGTGCTCGATACGATTGAACAATACAAAATAAATCATCTATCAATGGTGGACAAACTAGTTCACCAAAATAATTAAAAGCAAAAAGAGTAGCTACATATTCAACTTGTGTTTGTACGAGGTTGGTATAAATATCTAATTTAATTAAATGAAAATTGTTTAAGGCACAATAAAAGAAAAAAATGCAAAATTTCTTATTTCATAATAACTTCGATAAAAGTAGTGATCACGAAAACATTCTGTAACAATCGAACGAAGGCGTAGAACTTTTGATTTCTTCAATAACAGACGATTTATTTATGGATAAAACAATATCAATAATCAACTGACATTTTCTCTTCGAAATATTATATATAAATTATCCGACTGAATATCAGCAAAGAATTCCTATTGAATTAATTAATCAACTAAAAAAGTCTCAATCCTGTAAATAAACCTTATTGAGTACTGTATCAGTAACACAAAGTAATGAATGTTCAAAAACTTCAAAATAATCAATAATTAATTGTTGATCATCTGACGCTCTGTGATCTTCAGGCACAGGACATACTATACTACAAACGAATGTTATTACTTCAGTTGATAATATCACTGCATCATTGATGGTTCTTAAGTAATGATGATTTCGTTGGCTTTTTTCAAGTTTTCTTCACTTTGTAGTCGATCTTTTTCCTAATAATAATTTATAATCAAAGTGAAATAATACTTTTTTGTATTTTATGTTAACTTTTTCACTTGGTATTTCAATAACAATACCCATTAATCCTAAATAACAAATGACAATCAAAATATTAAAAAACAACGATTTCTCTTCTGATCCATTTCCATTTTCATCATTAACCTTTTTGTTGCCTATGTACAGATGATTCATCCTTCTAAATCATTCAAAAATTAATTCAACGTCAATACTTCTTAACAATATTTACAAATAGAAACAAGTTTCTTGTCATTCTACTACTACTACTTCCGACGAAATTGTCATACGTTAATATAAAGGAAAAAAATATGTTAAAATACAATGAACAACGACACGATAGGATACACCTACGAGAATTGCATCGTTTTGCTTCATAAGGCAACAAATATTGCAGTACACAGAAAAACTAAACTATAATTTCATAGAAGTTAAGAAGCACCCTTCAGATAATCTATTTGTGTATGGATGTAAAGTTAAATTAACAGAATGTCTACATCCACACCCCATCCTGCTTTAATTAATCATGGGCAAAGCTTCTCTGACAATTTTCGGGTACTCATGTCATACTATTTATTAAGGCAATGTATTACAGCAGAAGCTAAGCATATGGTAATGGAAATGAATACAGGATATGAAGAAAAATTTATTATAGTAAGGTTAAAAAGCTTATTTAAGTATTATGAGTAATTCAATCGGCTATGTCATTGGTTTCTGGTATCTACTGATCTAACAAGAAGTTTCTTTGATTGTTTTGACGACATCCAGTTGCTTTTGCACCATAGGAATTTGTCTCATACATTTAATCCAATCGTTAAAAATCATTAAATCAGTTCTTTCACATTTCTGCAACATGTCTCTCATGCATCGTTCATGGTCAACCTTGAGTTGCAAGAGTTCACTTTGCAATTGTGAATTGAGAGGATGGTAACTTCTATTATCGCAAATACGACTCTCTTCTTTGATCATTCGAACGAGACTAAGTAAGAAGGGATCATCACTAGTGTGGCGAGCAACGTGTATAAGAAAATGAGCAAAGCGCACGCTCGCAGGAAATAATTCTTTATTTAGGATATGTAGCTCGTTTGGTTGATAGTTCATTCTATTGACTATCCTATAATAAAGGTGGTAGTCGACTGGAACATACTGTCTCGAGTTACATGAGCAATGTTCGCATTGGTTTTGATATTTTTGCAAAGAATCACAAAAAATCCATAAACTATTACATAGTCGGATACGGCGTGGGCAAAAATAGCATATAGCAGAAGGTCGTTGTATAGGTTTTGGATGAAGCTCGATAAATTTATTTATTGATCCATGCTTGTGTAGAATATAGTTTCGAAGAATATTGCGCATTGCTTCAGTTATCAGGCGAACCATCTGCAGAATTTCAACTGAAGCATATTCTACTCTTTGTGACCTTCGATCTATCGAGCACGGACGATCAATTTGACGAACACATTGCAGAAGTAACTCTACTCCTTTTCTTGAAATAGACCAACTTTTTTCAGAATTCGACTCGTGGTGATCGCAGTAGCATGCTGTAGTTAAATGATGAAAGAAGGTGTTATCGAAGTAAAGTATGTTCTTGGTTTTCACAGTAGTATTGTCAAATGAAAGTAATTGGAGCAGTCTTTGAACTTGATCGATTCTTTGATCGACCTTCATCGGGGAGGCTAGATGCTTGGTGAAGCAGAAAACTAATTTTTTCACGCGCTTCTTCTCCAATGAAGCCAAGCAACGATTTCAAACACTGTTGATAAGCAGTGAGTTTCGAGTAGCCTGATTCTATCAAAACACAAATAGCATTCAAATGCTTTAGATTCGAGATGTATGATAGAATGTGTTGCATAGTTGTTTCATTGTGAAGTTGATTGTTTGTGTCAGAAAAACCTGGAGTATCAACGATACATAGCTTTTGTCCATTTTCAATGCTAAATGTATATAACTTGTAGCTTGAGTTGTTGGTTGACGATCATGATAACAATAATAGTATTCGTTAGGATCATTATTGCCAATTGGAATGAAATGCGTACCTGCATCAGTCTTTAGAGCAAAGAGAAATGGAACAACTACATGCATAGCTGATGAAGTCGACTGAACTTGCGGCGATTCCTTGAATTTTAAGCAATTAGCAATTATGTTAATTAACATCGATTTTCCAACACCAAATTTACCTATGAGAACAATAGTAATCTTTTGATCCGTAGAAGGCGTAGCTGGTGATAGATTAGAGTTTTTTGTCGTTGGCATTAAAGAATCACGCACAGCAGCAGTAGTTCCGCTGTTACAGATCGTTGAGGGAAATGTTTTTATCATGTTTAATTTGTGCAAAGAAGATGAGAAGTCTACATATATTACAGTTATTTCAGGATTTTTTTCGCGTTCTAGAGTCAGTTGTCTCAGTATTTCTTGTAAATGTGAGGAATGTGCTTCGTTTAAGCTATCGCTGGAACAAAGGAAACGTTGTTGCTGCCTATTTTGAACTAACTTGTGCTCGATCACGCCATCGTCATCATCACGTTTGATATCATAATCAGCAGCATTCCGGTAATCAAATTTTCGATTTTTCAAATCTTTCATAAAATCATGGTTCTCTTTCAAATTTCTCAAAGAATGATTCAAATCATCGATGGTACCCTTCAATGTCGTTTCTTCCTCAGTCCGAAACTTACGTTCGATAATCTCTTGCAAGTCTTTGCCTTGACGAATATACGGAATCAAACTTCGACCTTTTTTCTTTTCTTCATTATATTGAGTTGTGAATTTCAAGATTTTAACTTGCACTGCATCGAACTGTTTCTTCAGAACAGTTTGCCAAATATTGAAATCTATGTTGTCTTGAAACGCTTTCCACATTTTTTCTACAGAGGACAACCGAAGCCAGTGATCTTCAACCTTTGTTGCTATTCTTGGATCAATAGGAATAAATTTGATATTCTGTTGATTTTGATCGATATAAAATATGTTGATACGATGAAGAATATAATTACAAGACGGTTGATCAGCAAGTTTATTTTTGATTTTGAGGATTTCTCGGTACACATCAAATAATGTTGATTGCTTAGTTAAGTGAGACGTGTTGGAATAGATGTGTGTAGAAATAATTCCACTCAATACATGTTCATTAACATTTAGTTGCTTTTCATACTTCAAGCAATGGCATATCTGATCGAGGCTCTCGTCGATCGCTTTCGAATTATCAATCGGTAGCCTCAATAGAACTACAACGTCGATACCCCTATCTATTGCCGTGATGATGTGAGTGGCGGATACTTTGTACACCTCTGTTAGGATGCTTTTCTCATCAA
>CAJNSZ010002631.1:0-14514 GCA_905329745.1 Rotaria sp. Silwood2
ATACATATGAAAATTTCGGTGGAAGTCGATTGCCTGAACTATCACTATCGAAAAGATAGAATTTATATTGGTAAAAATTGTGTACCGGCCGGTCTACCGGTAATCGACCGGTCTACCGGTAACCGGCCGGTCTACCGGTAGACCGGTCGTGACCGGTAGACCGGCCGGTCACCGGTAGACCGGTCGATTACCGGTAGACCGGTCAATTGCCGGTAGACCGGTCGAACCGGTAGACCGGCCGGTCCGGTCCGGTCTGACCTGTTTGGACCGGTACCGGTACCGGTCTTCAAAAATCCAGACCGGTTCCATCTCTGATGGCAGTGGTCCAAGCTTTTCTCTGTTCTTCTCGCAACACAATCTCTAACAATGCTAGATTTCACTCAGAAATAAAACGAACTTCGTACTTCAATGAAATCATCCTCCGAAGCTGATCCAAGCATTAATTGCAACAAATCCATTCGATTTGTGCTGCCTAATTCGATGCGTTGTTTGATTAATTGTTCTGCCTGTTTCCTAATCCACATTTGTGGATCATCACTTATAAATCCTCGAGTTATGGGTAGATAATGATGAAGCCAATATCGAATGACAGAATCCCATTGATGAAACCTCATCCAGAGCCATTTAAGCTCCGGCATGAAAAGAGACACAATTAACAGTTTGGATACACAATTCTCCTTACTCAATACTCGTTGTGACTGAATAAGATATGGACTGTTTGGGTTATCCTGCATGTATGTCTCCATACCGAAACCACATGACCAAATTGTGTCCATTGTAAAACGTTTGAAAAGACTGAAGATGTCAAATGATTCGCTGTGTCGATATTGTTCAGCCAATTTTTCCATGAGACTATCGACAGTTCGATTGATCAACGGGGACATTTGTTTGAGTTTTGACGNAATCGCGACGCGAATGAAATTTAAAGAACGATTTGATGAATACATCTTGTAAAATGTCTGGATCAGCAATGACAAGAATAGGTGTATGCCCTTCAAAATAGCCAAATATACGTCCATACTTCTCAGTCCATTGTTGAATCAATAATGAAAAGCGTTTACTTTTGAGAATATCCAAGAAGTTACCGAAAACAAACCGTGGTGGTGGTCCAGGAATTCCAAGATGAGTGAAGAAGCTATAAACTCGATGAATGCGCCAACCATAAGAAATGATTAAAATGAGGAACAAAGCGACAAGAATACTAGTCAGCATGATCATACTCTACTTCTATGTGCACTATGCTTTGTTATCATTCAAACTATCAAAGAAAGCATGGTTGTATCTTTTTTCTTTTTCTTTTCTTCCCATTCTGCTATGTTTTTCTATCTCTTGACAAAATGTTTCTTGCATCAAGCGATTGCCACGTGCGATAAAAGACATGTTATGGCTTCAATGTCGCCAAGTCTAATCGCCCACCACCAAATTAATCATGACCTTTATATCTCGTGAATAGAGTCTCATAGTTTTAAAATGTTGTATCTTTTAATATTGATTCGATGCTGTTGGTACTGATTTTTTCCGCTGTATAGTAACTATCTTTATCCAACAGCTGCTTTACATACATTTCAATAATGTGAACAATAAAGATCAGTTTAAAATATATATCGAAGGTAGAAGCTACAAAATAGAGGCAAGTTGGTATAAAGCTTATTCAAACGTTCAAGATGCGAACTTGGAAAGAATGCACTCTAAAGAAGTTCGTTTCCTCGGAAACTCAAACCAGCTCGAAAGACCTTTCTAGTTTCCGAGAGAGTTTCTCGTCCCATAAAGCGTTCTCAAAAATATCTTCTTCGTTTCCGAGATCTTGAAAACCTTTAGGTTTTCAGGAATACCAAATTCGATACCCGTAAAGTATTCTAGAATACTTTTTTTATTGCTGTCGAGAACCTAATTAGTATCTTCCAGAGCCGTTACGGTATTTGAGGAAACCGATTTATCCGAAAAGGGTATCCGAGAATACCTTTTCGGTTCCCGAACTATTTTATCAGAAACCTAAAGGGTTTTCGAACATTCGGAAACTCAAAAAGGTATAGTCGGAAACCTAAATCAGTTTCCAATGTTTTTTTGAGCTCTTTCACGTTTCTTGAAGTTTCCAAACCTTCGAAACAATAGAAAAAAATCTTACAGCGAAGCAAATCTTTCAACGAATATAGCTGTTATTCAAATTTTATTTTATAAACATTGTTTTTTCTCAGTTTCAGAACTTTTTAGAGATCTTAAAACACTAATATCTTCAAGATAACATATATCATCATAAATAATGGATGCTTGGTATCCAAAATTTTTTATCTGAGACCAGGTTTTGCTCTGAAATTAATCTAAAGTCATCAATACATTCTTAACGTAGCATCAATTGTAGAAAACTGACCGACATTTAATTTTTATCCTTCTTTCACTTTTTATGTGTTTCATTAGATTTCAACAACATGATGGTTAAATTATGATTTAGTTGTTCTTTGTGCAGAAAAACAGAGCAAGTAGATACATGCTGAAGTTCAAATGTTAAGTTCTATCTCAATACCAACTGATTAATAAACTATTCATAAAACGAAAGCAGATCAGCTAATCAATCTTCAACATGTTTGTGAGCAAAATACTGCATCAACGAAAAAGATAAACAGCTTCACTAATCGAAAAGGACAGTCGAAATAAATAAGAACCAATCAAAACGAAGATAAAACCTTTTTTTTGATCATCTCCTTTTTTTAAATTTCCGATTAATTGAGAGAGTTCAATTTCAAAAAAGTTTTGAAAATTATTATACGTAAAACTTTAATACTTTTTCCACCAATAAATATGTTTTATTCTTAAAACGCTTCATTCTATTATCCATTTCTTTGAAAAAAGATTGATTCATCAATACTGAGAATATACGACTCTAAAATATCATATTTGATTGATTGTACATACAAGTTGAGTTCAATATACAAGCGTTGCTTTTATATTTTGTTCAGAGAACTTCTTCTACGTTTAGGTTCACGTAAACACAGAATCAACACGTAAGCATTACTGCAAAAACAAATTGTTTTCTGATATATTTAGGTTTTCAATAACGGTATATAAATGTGTAAGTATTATTTACAAAGATCAATTGTTGTCTTCTGTATTTAGGTTCACTTCAACGACGAATCAATATGTAAGTGATATTCAAAAAGTAAATTGCTGTGTCTTTGAGAATTCAAATAGATAACGAGCGTAATCGTAAGTGCCATTACAAGTAATACACGAATTTTCCCAACGCTTAAGTTCTTCGCATCGACCCTTTTTTTGAAAGATCCGCTCATAGAGCTTGCTGTCAGCTCGGAAACATTTAATCGGTTTCTGAGATGAGCATTTTTATAAAATTTGTAATTACCTTTTTAGAGTTTCCAATAGTAACAAAATCGGAAGCCCTTATTGAGTTTCCAAGAATACAGATCTTTTTAGAGTGCATATGTGTGGGTGTAGGTGTGGAATAACAGAACACCCACCCACATCCATACTCTCTAGTGAAGTTATATAAAAAACACATTTTTTGAGTAGCAAATTTTGGGACACTTCGTACATTGTCACTTCATAGTTTAAACGAAATATTTACTAACTGTTACCACACGTTTTCATCAAAAAAATAAAAACCGTTAGAAATGTTTGATTAGTCGCCAGAAACACGTTAAAACAGTGAAAGTTTCATTGACTATGAGCTGTTAAACATAAAAAATGCGTTAAAAAATAATTAATCTTAAGCTGTTTTAACACGTTTTTGGC
Source organism: Rotaria sp. Silwood2 (assembly GCA_905329745.1). Classification (NCBI taxonomy): domain Eukaryota; kingdom Metazoa; phylum Rotifera; class Eurotatoria; order Philodinida; family Philodinidae; genus Rotaria; species Rotaria sp. Silwood2. The sequence goes on from CAJNSZ010002631.1 coordinate 3,745, forward strand.
GACTAATCAACCATTTTTAATGATTTATATATTGGGATGTTTAAACACCTTTTTTTGCCGTTTACGTGTCTTCCTGAGTAGCCAACATGGCGTAGTTTCACCACTATCAAAAGACGCCTCTATTCATCACATGTTGAGAGCACAATTTTCGTTTCTTCAACTAAATCGTCGAAAATAGTTTTCTAATTTGCACGCCTCATTTTCACAGTGTTATCTTTCCATTACCAACTCTTTGTCATAGGTAATTGCGAAGTTTTGCTTCATCATTATACGCTTATTTATAACCTTTTTTATGTTCAATTTCAAACATTTTTTTGGCCAACGCTACGTCTCCGTGTAATCACACAAGACTATCAATGGATTAATTGCTTTTTCTCCTGACGTTTGCACATGACACTTGCCAAGAAACAGATTACAGCCTGCTTATTATCAGCTGCAAGATAAAAAATCTTGTTAGCACAGCCCCTTTAGGGCTAAAATATGGAACTCACATGGTTTCTTTAGTCTGATTTTACTAACACAATATGTAAGGTGAAAAAACTGTCGCACATTATTGCTGTTTTCTAAGATAACGCATTGACAGAAAAACAATATGCTTTATTTATTTCTGCATTTTGAATAGAGTCTTCTTCTTTTAGTGGCATTCTATTTTTGTTGAAGTTGTTCATCCTATTGACTCATTATTTTTATTTTTTGCTTTCGTATTCCTTTTTTCTTAATTTAACTGTATTATCATTCTAATCATTGATTGAATTGGTAAATAAGCTTGTTATACAAAATATACATTATATCTGCAGCAAGTATCAACGGACTATAATATACCGTGATCGATTTTTATTTGTGCAAAAATCAAACGTTGCACAATTCAAAACATTGGCAAATGTGCTCTAGTCATTGAAATTTCGACAAAGGCTTTGGAATATTTCAGAACAGTCAACTTCTTGGCGTTTATGCTGTTCATTGTTGCTTTCGTTGCTACTGAGCTTAGGACAACGAGGTTGACTCATATTGTTCGTGGATGTTAAGGTCTGTAGTGGAAAGAAGAAGCAGCAAAAACTCTACTTAAAACTTACACTTACTGTTTTCTTCGAAAACATATGTGAGTTTCACAATATTATCTATATTGAACTTCGAGACTCAATTTTAATTTTAATTCTGAGTATTGCGAAAGAAAATTTTAAGCTTATTCAGTTAAAAGTTAGAAAAGATAGCAGAATATTGCCAGAGAGACATTCATCACAGACAGTAACAGACCTGAGCATAGGCAGTGACAGACAACCATCGCAAAATGTAGGACGCGTTTCAAAAACAAGACTAATGGAAAAATCGAAAGCCATTTGAAAACCATTGCTAGAAGCATTACTCAGATTATTTGAGAAGCTTCGATGTGCTTTTGAGATCAACTAAACCATTCCGCAATCAATCCGTTTTCGACAAACGGCTATCTACTTGTATGAGCAACAAGATGATTCACTAACAACGACATCTTCGATAACCGATTGTATTATTCGAAGAGTGATGAGGCATTTTAAAGACACATCTTCAGGACATGATAGAATGTGACGATGTCCGACAGACAGCGAAAATTATGTGAGCATTTGATTTAGAAGATTATTATATGACCATATTGAAAGAGGAAGTGATAATAAAAGATAGAAAATAATGAACAACAGGGACATTATAACAACTAATGAACAAAAAGAAAATGAAATAAAATCAATTCATGAGTGTTAAGAAGAAAATACAATGCAATATATGCGGAAGTATGGCTCTAAATGGAATGTTGAAGGACATAAAAAAATAATCTTGATGCTTTTCTTTCTCACAGGGTATGACAAATGTGGAAAAGGAAGTCACTGACAACTTTCCTGGAGGACTCTCAAAAAGTAATTGATTATTTCTACTTAACAGCACTTTAACAGTTTTGTTGAACAGGATCGTTCATGAATGTTAAGTTATGGAATGAGAAAGTCGAACAATCTCCAATTTTGTAAAGACTTTAACAAACATGCTGATGTACTATTTTCAACTCATGACAGATCATTGGACTGCGTCAATATATGCGGCAATTAAAACGGCTTCATCATGTTTCAGGTTTTAATACCAGATGGATTTCACCTAAATCTTTGTTAACCTCTGACAAGACAATGTTCAACTGTAGATTGAAACTATATTTTGATCCTCTATATAGTATTTTAGCTTTACACCTAGCTAAAGTGTGGATAAAATAGGTTCTACCACATATGTACGTATCGACTGGAAAAAATTCTTCATTTGCTTTAAAGATGGTGTTGCTTCTACGTAATTCTTGCGAAGTTCGATTTTCTGTGTTGTCACAATCTAGCCGAAATATTCCATAGATAGTTGATGACTTCTCGATAAATTTTATGACAACAAAAGACAAAAGTTTGATAAGTCCAACAAATTGTGCCTTGCTGAAGACGGGTCGAGAAAGATCATTTTCTGGTAGCTTTGAAACAGAGCCATCAATGAAAAAAACAGGAGAACCAACAGTGAGTATCAAACTGCTATGAAGAACATTAATGGACTTTTATCAAAAATCACATTTATTAATTTATTCAAGCTTTCGACAGGTTATACCTGTCATCGCCAGGAAAAATAATACAAGAAAAAGAGAAAAGCTTTATGCCTGTGATGTAGAAAGAGAGAACAAACAATTAATTAATAGATAATTATTATTTGTTCATACTTACTAATCTCTTTTTGTATATTATACTGCTTTTCAACCTAATTATTTAGGAGAAACATTCTCTTGTAAAGCAAAAAAAATATTTTCCTATAGTTTCGAAACAGAGCGACCAATGAAACAACAGGAGAAATATTCTCCCGTTAAATAAAAAAATATTTTCTGAGAAGAAAAATCTCTTCATTTTCTCTCGAGAGGAAACTCTGCACAGTTCTGAGAATCATAACTCATATTTTGCATCTCATCCTGGAATGAAAATAGGTTCTGTGAAAATTTTTCATATCGGAACAGCAAGAGCATCTGATCAAACTGGTTTAAAGGTAAATTAGATCTTTCTATAATGCGCAAAGCAGAACACGACTTGACACAGGAAATTTCTGCATCTCCCGTTATCAGAAACAAAATACTGAGGCGGATAGGAAACCATATCAGTCTACTCTAAACTTTGAACCAAAAACCATACAGTCATTTGTAAAGTGTCTGAAATTCAAAAGTCAAGTAAGAAGAATAGATTTGATTGAACCATCGATGATATGATAAAGTTCGTAAAACTGATTTAAAATATGTTACTTTTAGATTTTTTTAAAATACTTTGTTCTTTCATCTCGATATACAAAATATAAAAATATCTAAAGACAGTAAGGATTTCAATAAACTCAAAATAATTTTCGCTCATTGGTGTCGAAATAAACTTATTTCGAATCAATATGAAACACTGAGCATATCTTTATGGGTTCGATAACGTTTCATCATTATAGCTCCCATTAGGTACTTCAACAATGATCGTATTCCTGACGACTACTTCTCATTTGTGATCATAAATCAAATCAAATTTCAAAATATTATTATGACTTCACAGTTCACTTAATAATAAACTTAAGGAACTAAATTGTTTTGTTTTTGAAAAACGACTGAAATTTAACTGTTTCGATTTTGAAGTTTTCATTCATAAGTGTTTATGTGAAAAATGTTTACTGTCAGGTTAAATCCTTAATAGCTTAGGAAGACGTAGAGTTCGCTATTGTTATGAATGCAATTTTCTATCTATTGTAGGAAGATGTAGAGTTTGCTGTTGTTCTTAATGCAATTTTCTATCTATTGTAGAAAGATGTCTAGCTCGCTGTTCTTTTCAACGCAATTTTCTATGCATTGTAGGAAGATGTAGAGTTCGCTGTTCTTTTGAATGCAATTTTCTATCTATTGTAGGAAGATGTAGAGTTTGCTGTTGTTTTGAATGCAATTTTCTATCTATTGTAGAAAGATGTCGAGTTTACTGCTGTTTTCAATGCGACTTTCTATCTACTGTAGGAAGATCTCGAGTTCGCTGTTGTTTTCAATATAAGTCTACCACAATTTAGGAAGACCTACAAGTGTTGAGCGTGATCGACTTGAAGTTAAGTCACTGCGATCTCGAAGTGCTACCTCAGTTTCTAGAGGATAAATATACTGAACTTACTCCAAAGCAATATTATTTTGAAATTTCAGGCAATTCAATGAGGAAAGTTTGATTAGCTTTACATAAATGCTGAACTTTGGTACTTCAGTTTAAAGAGGATTTTAGTGAATGAAATGAGTAGTCTCCTAAAACTTGTTTAAAAAAATATTAATGAAATTTTATGCAATTCTAAACGAGGTTATTAACACATGTTGATCGTATAAATTTTTTCTTATAAATAATATTTATGAACATACGTACGTCATTGAGTAGGCTTAAGTGCCAAGAATCTTAATCTTAAACAGGAATAGTTTTGACCAGCAGATTGATTTACTTCTTGTATAATAAAAAGGTCAATTAAACAGCGCGACCACGGGTCGTAAAATGTGATATTTAGTTAAGATTTGTGATTATTTTAATCAAGATCGAAGAGATTTAAAATCGGTTCTATTATGATTTATAACGTTTATTCAATATTTATTTGAAGGTGAGGCCGAGGTGCATGCGTATTTGAAGAGAAGTCGAATATTGATAACCACATTTTTACTTCTATTTTTCATGCTTTCTTTCTACACCTTTCTATACCACATATAGATATTTCCAGATTTCAATCAGTTTGTTCCCAATAGATGCTCGATTTCATGCTCCAATACGAAAAATTATTGTGGTATTCATACTCACAATTTTGTCTCACGAATTTTAAATATTATAGTTAATTAAGAACAAAAAGAAGAGTACTCGGCAGTTTAGCGCACTCTCTCAATAATAGCTAAATGGATTGACATATCGCAAGCATATATCAAGCGAACTCTACATCTCCCTAAACTAACTATAAAATTGCATTGAAAACAAGAGTCAACTCAATCAATTCCACTTGTTCAAAATGAATGGAATATTTCAATTTTCGGATTATTTCCCAAGAAATTACTTTTAATAATTTAAAGAACGAACATTTGAAGCCTTAAATTATTTTCAATCTGAATAATTTAAATTGATTTTAAAATGAAGTAGAATTGAATTAAATTCAATAATCTTTGAATTTTCAATTTTGTGTTCGCAAATGAGAGAATACGGTTCCTGGGATGTATTTCAACATTTCGAAAGTCGATCTTCTTTATTCGTCTTAAGAATTCAAATTGCCTTTCATATTTTATTCGACCTTTCACTCAATAATGAATAAAATGTAAAGAGGATTTTTAATCCTATCCAGTTGGGTATTGCCTATTTCGTGAGTAGTTGACTTACAGTAATGATATTTTTTTTTGACAATTCGATTATTATTTTAATATATTTGAGCTTACGTTCGTGCATTTATAAGAAAAAAGCCTTTCACTTAGAAGGTGACTGAATCCACCTACAATGCCTCATGGAAGCGCCTGAATCGTAAGAATTTTTTTCCAGTGCATCTGAACATCCAATGTTGGGAACAATTAGGGATTAATTTTCCTTGGTAGTGCTATTGTATATTGTATCACTAAGTAGTATCATTTAGTAATTCCGGGCAATAAAAAATAGGCATGTTGTCATTTGGCAACATTCGGCCGCTAGGGGGCCAAAATTTTGAAAAGTTGATTTTTTTTCTGTATCAAAGCGTAACATTTTGGGAGTTTCTTCATCTATACCTCTATAATAAAGCATCGTTTGTTTGTATGTTAGTGTATTGCAGGCCAAAAGTCAAATATTTTTAAAATGTTCTACAATATTCGGAAACGGTGCAAAATTAGCCAGATCTTTCGAGAAAAGTTCTAGAATTGTCCTGGATTTGTAAAATTTTTCTCGAAAGGTCTGGCTAATTTTGTATCATTCCGGAACGTTGTAGAACATTTTAGAATTATTTAACTTTTGGCCTGCAATGCACTAACATACAGACAAACTGTGCTTTATTATAGAAGTATGGATGAGAAAATCACAAAATGTTGACTCTCTAGCGGTCGGATGTTTTCATATCGCAGCAACAGCCATTAGGTACCAAAGAACCTTTTGTTCTGAAAAACACACTTTTCGTTTTTCGGTCGTGGAGGAACTACAAAGATGCAGGAAAATGTTTTTTGCTATCTGTCTTGCGGCAGCCGGGCGGAAAGGGTCAAACAGATTTTCTTTCTTAGATAAGTAGATTTGATTGGCGACAATCAGTGATGAGATAAACTGCCTTTTGGAACCTCTTTTAAATCGACAAGATTTTGATTTTAAAAGCGTCACACAGAGTAAATAATAGTGTAAACTTTGATGCACTCCTTTGTATTTCTCTGTTGGGTCATCTTGTGGGTCTTCAAAAAAAACCGTAACACTAATATTCTTTTACTGGAATCTGAAAAATAACAAAAATGACATTGTAAAAAAAGAATGTAACGACTTCTACGAACTCTAGGCACTTCTAAGTATTAATTTAGCTTGATGCTATTATAACTATTAGGCAAGAATAACAATCATATGAGACACCTGTAATAATTCACAGATACAGAAAAAGAAAAAAGACACAATTGAAGATTTGTATATATAACTTTCCTATGATAGACAACATCGAGCTTAGAAAGTCTTCTGGAAAAAAGTGGATGTATTTTACTATATGTCTACCGACATCTATATGCGTCGAGTGCTTGATAGAGAACCATCGATAGAGTTATTAACTTCGAATTTCATTCCGCATCTCTTTAAAATGAAGTCTGCAGCTTCGCTCCGAGAGGATAAGTTGATCATAGATCGTAACTGTTTGAGTAATTTCGTATTATTTCGTGTCGATGAACTTGGTCAGATCAGCAGAGTTCTTTAAACAAATTGTAATAGAATAAAATTTTGCTTCAGTTTCTAGCGACGGAAATGTGTCAAAGTAAGAAGACGAGTATCTATACCCCTGCTCATCGTCAATGATAGTTGGGTAGTAACTAGTTAAGAATATTTATGCCGATTTAACAGTCGTTTCACATCGAAAACTACCAATACTTCGAAGAAGGGTATCAATAAATTGTGAATCATAGCTCAAATGGCACAGGATCATTATCATATAGTAGTTAACTTTCGTGAACAACATTGTTTGTGGTAGAATTCGAAAAGATATCAGATTAAGGAAGTATCGTTTCTTTTCCGAAAGTAATGTCATAATCAACATAATCATTATAATCAGCATCATAATCGTAGTTGCACTTTCGATGCTATCCATATTAACTAGTTTCAGTACAAAATATCCATTCGCAAGACTCTTTGTTAGAATCAGAACCGCTATTTCATTCCACCGATTTACGCGATGGCTATGTTCCAGACTACGTCTACTAATAGCATGTTGTTTCTATCTAGGCATTCTGTAAGAGTGTGTGCTCACAAGAAGCAAAGTGCAATACATGAACGTGAACTACTCTTTTTATCTTTGTTCCTGATTAGATTTTCATAGATAAATCATAGAGCGGTATCAAGAGAGAAGAAAACAGAATGCTGTACATTTTCTACTTTCAGTTCACCATCAGTATAAAGGACATTTCTCTCCAGCGTATTCTACAATGTGCTACTTTTAGTGATAGTGATATAGACTGTATTGTCTTGCATTTACCATTCACACTGAAAACGTTTTGAAAGCATTATTACTATTGCTTTCTTTTGAAGATTCACTAGAAAATCTAATAGGCACATGTAAGTGAGTGCATCAAAGTCTACAGTATTATTTACCTGTATGATCCTGTTAAAATCAAAGCTGTATCGATTTAAAAGAAGTTCAAAAAAGCGGTTCGTTTCATCATTGATTGTCTCCAATCAAGTATATTTATTTGAGCGAGGAAGAAAACTTGTTTAAAGATCCTTTACATTTTATTCATTGTCAAGTGGAAGTTCGAATAAAATATGAAAGATAGTTGTCACTCGTAGAAAGAAAAAAAGGATATCGATTTTCGAAATGCTGGAATATGTGTCAGGAACACGATCATGGCTGACCTAGCCAATGGAAGCTATAATGATAAAACGTTGTCAAACTCATAAAGATATGCTCAGTATTTCAGATTGATTTGAAATAAAGGACCTTGTCGAATTTAGTGATCTATCTAGAGTGCTGAGATACCATATATATGATTTGGTAGAGCTTTTTGTGACGCATTGAATGGGATATAAGAGATCAAGTTTTCCTCAGATTTTTCATGTGCTGAGGGCCCATATACTGGTTATAATCCTTGAGGAATATATATGGTAACCATAGATATCGTGGTTCCTAAGATGCTCAAGAATAAATTTATGCGAATATTTTTTTTAAACTCAATTCGATACAGTTATAGATGCTCTTGAATCTTTTATAACCGATAGTTTTCATCTCTGGTTTTTATAATTAAAAAAGGCCATCTCCGATAGGTCTAGGCTATTTATTGTCTATCTGACATTTCTGTGTATTCAATTCTGTGCAAGAGAGCAACTGAGTACCAGTGTGAAGTTTTCTCAAAAACTGCACACTATCGATCTCTACATGTTTCACAGATAACATCTTTCAGAACAGTAGGGATTCATTGCCAACATGCAAGACTGTTCTCTTAGAATAGCTGATTTTCTTATTTAATGGGCCAGTACATTGACAAAATATTAACGGTACTCAATCTTCCTATCCAAAATTGTTATCTACCAATAATAAGTGCCGGATTTCTGATCAATTGACATAAATAAATCCTTTATAAATGGAAAAAGTAATTTTCGTTACCTCACCCCAGGAGTGAGGTACAGCCATAGGATTGCAGAAAGAAGGCCCGTTATTTTTATTATTTCTTTTACTAATTTCGATTCCGATTACACGGATTTGATATATGCGTGGAACTCTAGAAGAATCTATAAATATCTTATATTAACGTAAAAGCAAAATTTTCTTTATTCCCGTGCCTTGCTCCAGAGGTGAGATGACGGAAATTATTTTTTTTGATTTATAAAGGATTTATTTATGTCAATTGATCAGAAATTCAGCACTCATTATTCGTAGATAACAATTTTGGATAGGAATGTTCAGTATTGTTAATATATTGTCAATATACTGGCCCATTCATATAAGAAAATCAGCTACTCTAAGAGAATAGTCTTGTGCCTTGGCCAGCAGTCCCTACTCTTCCAGAAGATTTTATCTGTGAAACATGTAGAGATTGATAGTGTGCACTTTTTGAGAAAGTTTCACGCTGATACTCAGGTGCTCTGTTGCACAGTGTTAAACACACTGGAATGTCAGATAGTCAATAAATAGTCTAGGTCTATGAGAGATAGCGTTTTTTAAATATAAAATAGTAGCGATGAAAACTACCGGTTATAAAAATTCAAGATCATCTGTAACTGTATCGAATTGAGTTTGCAAACGAGATTCGCATAAATTTATCCTTGATCATCTTGGGAACCACAATGTCTATGAGTACCATTTATATTCCTCAAGGATTATAACCAGTACATAGACCCTCAGCACGTGAAAATTTGAGGAAAACTTGATTTCTTATATCTCATTAGATGCATCCCGAAAAGCTCTAAGAAATCGTATATATGGTATTCCAGTACTCTAGACAGGTCACTTAATTCGGTGAGGTTCTTTATTTCAACAAGAACGAACGAAAATTATTTTGAATTTATTGCACTTTTCACTTTCTTTGCAAATTTTTGTATTTTGTATATCGGAACGGCAGAACAAAGTGTTTTAAAAAACTCAAAAGTAGCATACTTTGAATCAGTTTTAAGAGCTCTATCATAGCATCAATGATTCGACCAAATCTACATTCGTTGTTCGATTTTTCAATTTCTGGTACCTTAAAATGGAACGCAGAATCTATCGACATTATTTTTAAAGCACAACATACCATGTTTGCTATTATGTAATTTAAGCCTGTTTTGACTGCTTTACCGAAATTATCGCAATTTAGGCGTCGTTTTTACAATATATTCTCATGGGATGAACGTATAGAGCCTGACTACTCATTCACATGAAAATTTTTATACAAAGTATTAAGTATCAGACACTTTATTTAAACTTTATGCAATGGTGGCAATAGCACTTAAGTAGCTTGTTCATTATTATTTAGAGCTAAATAATTACGTAAACATTTATAAGTAATTATTATATAAGTTACTACAGTATGAATGTGATGTTTTACTTACAAGAAGTTAGTTTATGTAACGAAAGTATAAGTAATTTGTAATAGCTATTGCATCGACCTTGCCATTCAAGACATACAAACATTTTCATGAAAATCTTCTCATTTATCTTAGGCTTATTAAAACTTGAAAGGTTAAAATCTTTGCCACTGTCAGTGGTCATTTATTTCTCAACCCTGTAAACAAAATTTAGTTCACCTGAGAAAGATTCTTAATTGCGACTGATGAAAGAATGCTCTGTGACTCATCCAAAAAAAATGAAGATTGTCTCGCGAATTTTCATGTGGTTCTCTGAAGTTAAAGCTGATTGAAAAATTATGACAAAAGAAAAAATTTTAGAGCAATCCCACATATATGGAACATTATTTTGATTTCTTTGATAGCACGCTTTAGTCAGTCAGTTTACAAATGGAAGAAGTCGTAGTGACACATGAATGCTTTTTTTTTGAAAGTTTTATGTAACAGTTTCTTCGGTAGCAATCGTATGCCAACATGAATTTGTTCAGGAAAAACATACTTCGATTGATTCATTTTGTATTTT
>CAJNSZ010002632.1:0-14506 GCA_905329745.1 Rotaria sp. Silwood2
GGGTGTGAGTGTGCGTGTGGGTGTGGGTGTGGGTGTGAATGTTGGTTGCTCCAGTCTACAAAAGGAGCACACCCGTACTCACACCCCACAGCCACAGCCACAGCCACAGCCACACCCACACCCACACCCACACACGCACACCCACACTCGAGTGATGTGCTGGCCTCATCGTGATGGTATTCGAGGAGAAATCCTACTTTCGAATATTGAATGTGACGATTTGTCACTGGATGATCGCAGATTTCTCTGCGTTTCTATCAGAGAACAAAACGAGGTGCGACTCTGGCGTGTAGGCGAATGGCACAGAGGTGCAGTTGTAGCTAGTGGAAATTGACCAGGATCTCTCCTGAATCAACTGTGATGGCCATCTAACCTGTTCGTTGACCGAGACTACTCCGTATACGTGTCAGACCCCGGCAATCACCGTGTGATGAAGTGGATAGAAGACGCTCAAGAAGGTATGGTTGTAGCCGATGGTCGGGATAGAGAAAATAAATTGAGACGACTGGACAGTCCACAAGGATTAGTAGTTGACTGGATGGGGACCGTATTAGTGGCAGATACCTTTAACGGTCGAATCATGCGTTGGCCCCGAGGAGCTACTCAGGGTAATATTTTCACCATTGGTGCTGTATCCTGTTCCACTTGGCTGATCGTTTGATCGTCACGGAAATCTATATGTGGTCGAGTCTTTTGGCCATCGAGTAATGAAATTCGAACTTCTCTCTTACTGATGTACCTCTTGTAGAAATCATGAATAGGCAAGCTCCTACGAAAGATTTAGGCCAACAGTCTACAAGATTGTGTGAGTGCGATCAAGGCATTTGTACACCATTAAACAAACAACTGACAGCTTCATTCTGTCATATATCGCGAAAACAAATAAAATAAATGTGGAAATCTCGGATTTAAATCCGAGTGTTATCTGTACTTCAAGAAGTAACCAGCAGTTTCCAAATTCCCTGGAGTCAGGAACTCAAAGGGTCCTCAAGTCATATTTTTGAAAAAAAATTCTTTTTTTGAAATTTATTTTTCAAAAATAGGACTTGAGAAGCCTAGGGCTTGGGGCTGGCGGCGGGAGACGGTTACCAAACCGTTACCAGTTATCTGGGGACGTAACGACAACTTTCCACCCCTATCCACACCATTTGAGTTCCCAATTCCCAATGAGTTTCTGATTTCAGAGAACTTGGCCAGATCTCATAATCGCATAGAAAAGCATCGGGAAAAATGACCTTTTTTGCTATAACTCAGCAATGACTCGACGAATCATTCTCATCTTCGAAATCGACTGAGACATTGATGAGATGATAGTGCGCAAAAAATTACATCAAGATCGTACTCTCCTTTGAAAAGTCATTGTGTAAACGGTCAGCTGGGTGGACACACTGACCGATTCTAGAGTGTAGTCACTTTTTGAGTACAGGGTTACCAACAATGTTTTGCCCGGGGAATACAGGTCTAACGACAAATAATATCAATATGGAATTTTATACCATATGAAAGCCCGTCAAAAATGAGGTTTATCCATACAAATGAATCAGGGCTATAAGAACTTTTCTCTATCGAACTTTGATCATTTCTAAAAATGCATGAACCATAGTCATAGCAAAACTATCCCTGATATAAAATTATTAAACATAGAAAGGTTATCCTTACTTTTTATGGTTTAATGAATGATACAAAATAAAGGTAACTTTTCTAGATTCAGTATTTTTTATATCAGAGGTAGTCAGAGTTCTCTATGATCAAAGAAAGTTTTGCTATGAGTGCGGTTCAGGCATTTCTAGATATTATCAAAGTTCGATAGAGAAAAATCTTTATAGCCTTTATTCATTTGTATGGATAAATCCCATTTTTGACCGGCTTTCATTTGGTATAAAATTCAGTATTGATATCATTTGTCGTTAGAGGTGTATTCTCCGGGCAAAATATTTTTGACAATCCTGTACACAAAAATACACGATCTTTGTTATGATAAATCGTAAGACAACGTGAGATAAGTATTGTATAATCAAGAAATGAATATTGATCGATTTCTACCGGTAAATATGAGCGTTGGTATGATGCATGGTTGAAACCTTTTGTTCTTTTAACCAACTTGTCAATATTAATCTGATAGAGTAAAACTGAATTGTCTTTTGGAATTAAATTTTGCAATGCTTGAACACATTAGCATATAAGAGAATTATTGCTCATCTTACATAGTTTTTTATCGAATAAATGTTCAAAAACCAGTCGATCTGTATCGAAATCAAACATAATATGATTACACCAAACACTTGAATCTCGGAGTTCATTTAGATCTAGATCAGAACCTATTGGACAAAAACACAGATTTCTTATTTCATGATCTTCTGCAGAAAGAGTATCGGTGTGAATGTGAATGCAGTTCTTCTCCTAACCCACACTCACATCCATACTCTAAAATTTGTTTCATACATTATTGTAACAAGAAACAGATTTCATTTTTATTTAAAACCACTTACGAATAGCATCTATATGTTGAATCTTTTGCAATAGAGATCTGAATTGTCGTTCGAAAAGTAATATCAATACAAGGTAGCTCAATGTTACCTTTAATTGTGAGCGAAATAGATAAGTTACGAATAGGAATTGTGAGTACGAATATAAATGTAAATGCAAAGAATTCCCATTCGTACTTGTAATCATATCCTCCATTCACAGCCATGAGGATGTGAGTGTTGATGTTCTTGTTACCGACACCTCACACCCCACTCACTCATCTGATACCAGTAGACGCATGGATTATTGGCATGCTAGTCTATTGTTCTGATCGCCTAAGCAATAGTCTTTAAGTTCAAATCAACTAGCTTATCTCAACTATTATCAAGTATAATTATCTTTTACGTGTAAAATATATATATTCTTCAGCAAATCATATACCTATACAGAAGGAATGGGGATCAATACGAATTTTAGAATACTTGTTATTTCGATAGACTAGCTGATTCAATTCTATCTGAGCTATTCAGATTATTGCTAGTCGTCAAAAACACATATCAACTCTGTCTAAATCTTGAGTTTCATGACCTTAAAATTTCATTATGAAAGTGACAATATCAACAAGTATAAAACGGCGATATATTCTCGTGAAAAGACCTAAAGTAACTAAATCAAGAAAGAAACAATTTTTTTTAAAGATCATTACATCTGCAGAAGTTAACATACGAGATCTGCTGAATATCATGAGTCCATCTGCTGTCAACACATAACTTTCAGTTGCAGGTCAAATTGGGAATCAACCACCGTTCAGTGTAGATGTAACAATCGTTAATAAGATTTCATTTCTTCTTTCAACTGGAAACATTAAAGTACAAAATTGGCTGATGATAAAGATCGAGTACTTGTTTGTGCCTAAATTCATTTTTTCAGCGGATAGAAATATTGCATGAATAGGGTGGAGAACGAAGAAAATAAATCATCAAAAAACAAATGAAAATATTTTTTTGCTAGTGGTTTACTTTGTGATCAATTTTAAGCAAAAAAGTACTCTCCCTTTTCTTTCATGAGAAGTAGTAAAAGAACTAAAGGTAGCATGTGCTAACAATTAGATGGAAAAAGAGAAAGAAAAGTTGTTTAAAAATCACAACTGTTTCTACAGATCGAACAATTACCATAAGAATGGTGACGGATTACACTCCAGTCAAAGTAAGGCCATCAAAGAATTCAAGACATAGAATTAGAAATATAATAGAAGAGCCTGTCTCTTTCTACATCTACATGAATAAAGCTAACGATCAATCGTCCACAAATATGAATGCCGCATTAAACATCTTTGGTAAATTTGAACTGATCTTTTCATCTGAACAAACACTTTTTTGTATTCGAAGCTGGCGTTTCTCTTTTGTTTTCTCAGCAAGGCTTTGCACATATAAAATTCCAATTAGCCTCTTCGCTTCATCTTTCCTATTCGAGACATTCATGAACAGCTGGCAACATCTATTCAATCGTATTGGAGTTAAGTCATGTCTAGTGGAAAATTTGGTGTGCCTTTTATTATGAATTCATTTCGATCTACCATTCTTAATAAAAGCTTATATTTACTTTCTATCGGTATATTTTCTGACATTACTACAAAAAATGCCTTCTCGATAAACAGAAAATCTTAATAATGCTCGGTATCATTTTTCGTATTGAAGACGTTCCATAAGAGAATGACATATGGATCATACACCTTATTTTATGTGAAGATAATGACCTTGAAATTAAGGCATCTGTCGAGCATATCAAAATGATTATCGCCGAGAAACGTGATACTCATACGCTTTGCTATGGTATTCTGATTTCAGGCGAGTTGAACACAACTAAATGTTGTTATCGTCAATATTTGAAAGAATTATTTGGTGATCATTCTCACATATCACAAAAAACTATCATGATCTTCCTCTGGTGTAAGATCCTTGTAGTGAATATGGCAAGGGTATTCAAATGTTCAAAATAGCATGGGAGCTGTATATCGTAAGACATATAATCTGATTCGAGCACTTTCATCCTATGAAAGTACATTTTATATTTCAGAAGATTATATGATAAAGAAAATGATGTAGTTACTGGTTGTTTAATTAACATAAATATCATATGTAATACAAAAAAAAAATATGACAAAACTCTTGTGTTACTTTTATAAGTGTTACCCATTTGACATGTTGAAATATAACTCTTGTCTATCACGACAAGGAGAATTATTTTCAAGCTTTCTCTTGATACGAGAAAGCATTATCTTTTTTTTGATTGCATAGAAAGCAATGCATGAAAAATAAAAGTAACAATTTAAGAAAAGAGAATATCTTTATAAGATTCGTCACCAATCACTTGAGAATGCTGCTGATATCGTCATATTCGTAAAATAAGCAATTAGTAGAATTGCTCTATTAAAGTATGAGGAGTGATTTCGGCTGAAAATCTAGTATTTATCTAAAATTTTAAAAATACTCGTGCACTGAAATCTATAAAAAGAAATCAAGAAAAAAGAACTGCTGTTCAACCGATTTGTACGATATTCGAAATTACACGAAAACATATCTTTATGTTTAATTTCTATAAATTCTATTTTAATTTTTACAAAAGTGTAGCTGTTTGACTCAAGTTCGAAAATAAGTCAAATTTTCAGAACTTTAAAAAAAATTGCCTTACAAAATGTTAAAAATAAAATTAATTAAGTTATTCTAATAATGCAAATAGAAATTACTTTACGCGGACCAGTCGAAAAGTCACAAATAAATTTCATTTCATTTATTATTATACCGGTATAAGAAGATTATTTTACTTTTTCTCATTTAGATATTTCATGTTGAAATATAGTTTTCATGATAAATGCCTACGGATATGTTTCTTTTTTTTCGGCGTTCAATCTTTGTATCGAGCCTTATAATATCTGTAGCCATAGGCTAAAAAAAACATGATATAGGCTCGAGGCATTATTATATCCGCAAATAATAATTATCAAACTACTAATGAGAAGACTCCTTTTGTACAAATTGTACGTGCTTAATTTTTCGTACTTTTTTAGACAAAAACATGACTTTATTATCAATCTATAGAGTATTTCAAGCACAATGGAACATGACTATATGTCATTTAACTTTCATTTTTTTCTACAAGATCTATTCTTTCTAAGAAGTTCTCGTAACACGAATATATGTCAAAACCTTAGCTCATTCTTCCCACATTGAATTAAAATTTATTAAGATGTAAGTAGAAAATAAGTTTCTAATCTTATAATAGAAAAAGTCAAGAATTTCAGAACAGACTCTAACACATGAACTACATCTATATCTATGATAGAGTTTTCACAAATACTAAACTCAAAAGTCTGATTTCTTAAATTGAGTCTCTACAAATCTCCTTATATGACGGAGGACAAATTTTTATATCACTATCGCCTCGAGATTTTTCACGAGAGTGTGTACTATTCAAAAATGATTTTCGAACTTCTTATTCAATAACAAGAGTATATTTTATTTCTGCATATATAATCTGTCATATCGATAACAACAAGTAATCACAATTGTTTTAGAAAAATCTATGCATCATCACCAGAAAAGCTTTGTGTACAGACTTTTGCAGTCGAAATACTCTTCTACGAAATTCATCGATTAGTTTTCAAAGATAGTGCTCGAACTTGGAGTATTTTCAAATGAAAACAAATCAAATAAAAAACTTTGTTCTTTTATTTTTTTGTGTCATGTATTAACAATAATTTTTTAATAACTCACTCGAAGAAACTCATTAGAGTTAAGTTTCTCAAGATATTTAAAACAAGTTAAAATATACTTAGTATATAAAAATTAGATTTAGAAAAATTCAGGATTCAGACATACACGCATTGTTATTCTGAATTTTAACAAACATGATCTATATTATTAGTTTGATTAAACAATGATAAATTTAAAGTCAGAAAACATTTTCAGTTTGTAGTACAACTTGTGTACGTATATCCAACTTTTATTTAATGTTCTGTTAATGCTACATTTATCCTTATTTCTTTTCTCGTCGCTTTCTGAGTTTCCGAGTGTGTCTATTATAAATTATTTTTCTTCTTTTTTCAGGTATGAGCAAGTGATGCTATTTTTCTATTCTTTTTGTTTTCTGTTTATTGTTAACAGCAAGTTTTTCATGTTCGAATACGTTGTTGGCAGTTTTAATGCACAAAAACAAAAATAAGAAGAGTTTTACATAAAAAATGATGTAACTGCGTCACTCTAATCAACACAATAAAGTAAGTAAAATATCAGTTTTTATAAACAGTATTAAAATGCAAAAGATTAGCTTGTCAAAAAATTTTACGATGTGACCTCATTAAAAGATCACGATGAAAATAACACATGTTCAAATGATGTTTATAGGACTTGATAGTTATTCAAAAAAATTATATATGCTGCGATTAAAATAGTTGATTCATTTCTAATAGAATTTTCTGTTTTCTGTGAGATGACTCATTAATTATTTAAATTGTGAATATTGCTTTTTCTTCAAAATTTCGTCGAATCTTTTAAACAGCTACGATTTCTTTTTAATAACACTGGTCTTAAATAGTTCATAGCAGAATAGAGATTAATAAACCAAATTTTTTTAAAACAATAGTACCTATTTAAAACATTGAATACTTATTTAAGTTTTTGTTTAAATTAGCTATCAAATCCACTTTCATAAATAGCTAGTTCCATAAGAAAAAGGAATATGAAAAAAAAAACAAGCTATTAAGCAGTTAGAGAATTATTTAAATAGAGAAATGTTTTTTTTTTCAGGTGCTTTTTGTTGAGAAACTATGATCGATGCTATTGTACTGGGAAACTGTTTTATTTATATAAACCTATTGAATTGAAACAGGAAACTCATCTTCCGTATTAGTTAAGCATATTTAACCAAACTCAAATAAAAAGTTTTCAAATAATAACATCAATAGATGAACTTTCCTTTGAGATACATTTATTTTTCTTTTCTTTTATAAAGTGTCTGTTATATCAGAGGAATAAGAGATCCATGCACCAAGAAATAAAAATCTTTAATATTTCGTGTTCATCAACAGCTTAACACAGAAATTCTTATACATGCAAAAGTTCAGTTTTATTGAACAGAAACTTCTAATAAATAAAATATGGTAAATATTTTATTGAATTTTGTATAAGATGTCTATAGTTCATATCCGTCTAATTAAATTATTCTATTAGAATCAATGCATTCAAGAACATATTGATCTTTTCTTTCATCTTAGTACAGTTTACTTTTCAGAGATAGGTAGATTTATGATATAAGATACATGCTTTTTCACAAGAATCATGACAAGCTCCGTTATATTAAGTAAAGAATATATAATAACTTGCATCAGTCTATATTCTCCACTGCGTTCATTGCATTCTATTATATGGTGATATTTGTAGAACTCACATATGTTTCCGAAGAAAAGAAGTAAATGTAAGTTGAAGTTGAAGTTTTCCACCCTTCGTTCCCTATTAATGACTTTGGCAACCGCGGACAACAAGTATCAGATTCTTTTCATCGAGTTTCTGAGAAACGAAAAATAGTGCTGAACGGAATTAACGACAAAACTTAGGTTATTTTAGAAAATTACAGAGTTCTCTTCGAAATTAAGGGATGTCATAATATTTGTAGCTGGGGTATCGAGGTTCACAACATCGTAATAAGGATATTCACGTGATGAATTTGTAGTACCCTTATACCACTAAAGTAACGATTTTGAGTCAGTATAATGTAACAAGATGAATACTCAAATCAATACCCATATATGTATACGTTGAGCATTTTGAATGAATTTGGTCTAACGAAATAAATACTCTATTCCATACTGATTTCTTAGTGAATTCGGTGTAACGAGATAGATATCTAATTCGATTCTCATAGAGGGGATATTGTGACTATTAGTAGATCGTCATTGTCCAGCGTAGAATATAATAATATCTCTGATATTGAGATGTATAATAATACGTTGAGATCTGCTGTAAATACAATCGATATATACAATAGATTTACTTGTCACTTAAATTAAGAATGTCAGTAAAATAGAAAAAATTACTATTCGTAAATCATTGTTCGTATTTTGGTATTAATATAATAATGCTGGAGAAAAACATGTGACTTCACATGTCAGCCTAAAAAGAGATTGCGCTAAAAAGCTTTTTTAATCTGATAGATGTTTCGAAGAACAAATAAAATTTTTGTAGACAGATACATAATATTTTTCTGCCATTCATGAGTAGAGAAAATCAGCAAATAGATAGTAGACCAATCCGAAATTGTCCTACGACCTACATTTCTTATTCATAATTACTTGTAAATTTATTTATTTTTAATTAAATCAACAATTTTAATCAGTTCTTCACATATTTACTTGGTAAAAGTAGTCGAAGATCATGATTAAAAAATTATTGTCAAAATTAATATCTGTCTCTTGTTACATAATTATTATTGTAATTTCAATTTTATAACTCATAACATGTTAAAAAACCGCACTATCTCTGCATAAATGATTTCCTTAAATTTCAGCATAAAACATTGATTAATAGAATGGTATCTCTTTAGAAAATTATGATCATGGTCTAAGTTTTTATCTTAATAATTTTACATGTAATACATTTTCATCATTTAATAATTTAATAACATTATTATTAAAGAATTTTATTTCATAGCTCCATTCATAAGAACCAATTCTAAGAAAAGAAAACTTGAAGTATTTTGATCATTGTTGATTTTTATTTTTTCCTGCTTGCATATCATAAGATAGTATATTTTTAAAAACATTATAAAAAGTTCTTTTTGTTATTTCTTATTAGACAGCCTTTACGTGGCACGGGATATATTCTATAACTTGTATTCGTTATCTTAATTTTATTTAACAGTATCATCAGTCATTATGAACGAAAATACTATTTTTATACTCAATCAAGTGATCAGTTGTATAACATTATATATTCCATATTTTACCATTTTTCTTGGAACAATAGGTAGTTTTTGCAATCTTCTTACTTTTATATCAAGAAAATTACGTAACAATTCATGTGCTTTATATTTTTTATGTTCAACAATATTTGATTTAATTTATCTAACATTTAGAGCTTCAAAATGTCTGATGAACGATCATTATCCATACATATTACCTCGTAGATCAATTGTCTTTTGCAATGTATGAACATGTCTCATCGTTGTTATACCAGCATTGGCTACGTTTTTTCTAACACTTTCATCAGTCGATCGATGTTTATCAACATCAAACTCAAATAAATGGCGTCGACTAAGTCGTATTTCTATTACTCGTTATATTACAGTTCTAAGTATTACTTTCTGGCTATTCGGTTTTTGTCACATACTCGTTTATTATGAGTTACAATTAGTAGATGCAAATAATAATAAATACATATGCATGCCTAAATCTGGTCCTTATTCAATGTTTATAAGTGCATTTTTGATTGTTTGTAATACAATTTTATTCTATACAATCATGTTTGCTGCTAGTGTCATTACTCTAATAAATGTTCGTACATCGCGGCATCTTGTACGAAATGTAACAAGTCAAAGATGCAGACTTCATCACAGTTGATGGTCAACTAATTAAAATTATACTCTGTCAAGTTGGTATAGGCATGATATTGAGCACATTTCGTTGTATATTTTTAGCATATAGTTTACTTTCGAGAAATGTATCGACAAACATGCACAGAATAACTATTGAGTCGTTTTTAGATCAACTTTCTCTGACAATATATTACTTGAATTTCGCTAAATCACTTCCTGTTAATACTCTAGCAAGTTCATTATTTTTGGTATTTTTCATTCATGTTTGCTCAATGCATGGAAACATATCAGAAGAGGTATATTTATTAAATTTGAAATGATTCGAATTTTCCCGCGTTGTAAAAAAAAAGGAATTGAACTTTAAACCTGAATTCAAGCAGCACCCTATATCTATGAATTCAGTTTCATTAGTTTAATATTTTTTTTTCTTGAATTTTATTATTAAGGTCATCAAGATTCAACAACTGAAACTAGTAGGTTATGCCAAAATCAATTTGAACTAATTGTCTACAGTCGTTAAGGCTATCCTCCACTATTGCACTTTCTCGATTGACAAACAATATTCATCTTTTTACTTGGTCTAAATGTGATTGTAAATATATATATCGTTTATTTCTATATTGTATCGTATTAATCTCTTCAATAGATATTTTTCTTTTTTATAAAAAAAAAAGAAAATGGTCAGTTTTGTTAAATCTTTTAAAACTTTATTTTCATACTTAGAATTGAAGCAAAAACAAACAATTGAATGTAGCTGTTTCTTATTAGATTGATTGACTGTAATATTCTCTGAACAGAATATTTCGTACATAATTTTGTCGAAATTCAAGATCGACGAACAAAAATAAAGATTTCTCTATCGACATAGCTACTCAACTAGAATGAAGTATGTAATAAACATTGAGCTGCTCGACAGTTTATATTGATCAAATTAATGTTTTACGCCTGCATGACATATATACAGTTCAAATTTGTTAATGATTTGTAAAGAACAAATGAACCTTTTTGGAAGAACAAAATTGGATTTGTTTCTTAATGAAATCTTTAAGTGTAACTCTTTGAGTAATTGATAAATATTGATTGATAAGTTCTCGTGGATCTTGAATATCAAATACTCTTAATGAGCACATATTAGTATTACTAAAAGTACATGGTGATGATATTCATAGAAGACATGCTAGATACATTAATACAACTTGAACAGTATTAATTTGAATATGGGTGTGGGTGGGTGTGGATGTGGTGTGTGAGTGTATTTTCAGTCACACACCTCACACTGTCATCCACACCCTTATCAATCTGCATGGAGGATTCGAAAAGGATTTATACTAAATTACCGAGAAAAAGTTTTCTAGTATAATTGGAAACTAATAACAGGTGCAAATCAGGCAGAAAGATCTCAGATTATACAATTTTCGGTGCAATGCGAACTTTTTGCAGGTATAGACCGAGTTGAGTTTGATACTCTTAGTACTTGATATGATCATCGCCGCTTTTATTTATAATCGTTGAGTGGATGATGAATGTTGAAAATAAAAGTGTGTCATTCGAATTGATGATCACTTGAATCAAGGACGAATGAAGATACATATCTGCCGTGAAAACTTGGCAAGTGACACTGTTATCATTGTTAACATAGCTGTTGAATGACAAGATCGAGTTATTTCTACTTGGATGGAACATAAAACACAAACACTATTTACCTGAAGTTTTTTGCATGGTTAAGTTCAAATCAGCTATAATCAACGAAGCGTTATACATAATCCTCACATGAATTGCATTTATACAATTAGAAGCAATGGAATATGTAATAATTAAAACATCAAAAATCATTTGTCTATATTAATGCAAGACTCTAGACGTCAATCCCAAAAATGGCGATGTGCTACCTGAAAATTGCATTTATTATTCAATACCTGAGATCGACAAATTTTCCCTAAAAACACCATTCTTAAATAACTGCTATATTGAGATCAATGTGAAGAATCAGAATAATAAAAAACTTATGAGAAAATCAGTAATATAATGGTAGATGATTTTATTGTCTCATCATTGATGACACTTGTCTGTTTGCACTTTTTGTCCAACTATTTTATTTTCAAGTAACCAAAGAAAAGCAACGTATATGTCGGGTGATAGTCTAGAATTCCATCAGACTAATAAATAAAAAAGACTAGCCGAATCTGCTATATAATGGGATATGAATAACTGATAATGTAAATATATTTTAAATTTGCCTTCAAATCTTGACCAGAGTTGCATCACAGCTGAATTGATATGTATTTTAGTGAGAAATTCATAAGATGTTTCAAAATCAATTTTGTTTTTTATGGTGAATTTGAATATCTATCGGTTTTGTGTCAATATCTGAAATTCATAGACGTCCATGTTTAGATCTCTTTTCTGAAATATATACGGCAGATATCTGATCTGACTAAACACTTCATATTTTCTTGGTGTTACAAATGCATATAATCTATCCTTGTCTTCCAATATTTCTACAACTAACCAAGTGTTAATCATCTTCATCTTGCTCAATATTTGTCCATAGACAAATCAGAATGCTGTTCTTCCAAACGGTAAAATAATAGATAGCGGACAGAATGTCTTGTTGCTTAATACATCAATTGTTTGAAGCAGGATAAATAATGGTGAACGATTTTTATAGGTAGAGAATGTATTTCTATAACATTTTCATTCAACCATCAAGAATTGAGATGTTGTATCTGTATTGAGTCATGATTAGCAAAAGGCTTTTGATTTATTTTGTACTTCTATCTTTCCATCGTGAATTGAGTTGCAGTATAGTTGTTTTAGAAAAATATTGATTCTTGTAGAAATTACATAATGCTATAGTAAATACTAACTAGTCGATAGAAGACAAGAAGATAATTGAAACGATCATATTATTAATACTTGTATTTTATCTTGAGATAATGTTGATCGATATTGCAAGACTATTTGACAACTTTCAGATGAATCATTTTCAAGAAAATCATTTGCATCGATGATGTTTCGAATTGCATATCTAACATGATGATGTCATTGTCTGATTGAGAACCGCATTTTCCTTGAAATATCTCTTTGTAGCAGCAGATGTCATATTTTCATTAGTACATATTGGTCGTCTTTCCTGATAATCACGGACATCTACCGTATTCGACCATCTACCGTCGCAATCATCAGCATGGCAGTCAGCGGAAAAATAAGAGAAACAATTCAAATGATATTGAAGAGAGCAGTTAGTCGAAAACCTTGATTCCGTTACTTATGTACATGACTATTTCACTTCAAATGACAAGATTTGTTTTATCCTTTACTTCTTTTGATTTAAGGTCTCCTTTTATTTTAATCCTTATTCTGTTTAATAGTCATGTGCATTTTGTAGGTAAAAAGAAGCAAAATTTTTTTTTTCTTGAAGTATGGTGTGGTTTTGTATTTTCAAGAGATGAAAATTTGAGTGAAAACTGAACGAAAAGAGCCAGCGATCGAAATCACCGTTTGATTTCAACAAGTTGAAAGAAAGAAAACTTTGACATTCATTTCTGTTATAATGTGATAATCTACAAAAAGACATAACGGTGGGCAAGTTTTAAAGTTCTAATTATTATATTCTTCATTGTTGATTGACAATTGTTTTCCATATAGATAACAGTCTTTTCATAGATATAGATGTGAAAGTCTAATAAGAAACATTACGATCAAGTACACTATGACATATGCTAGACATGTTCAATTCGACTTCTGTGTACAGATATTTGGTATTCCATATCTGATAAGCATATCGAGATTCGAATATAATTGATGACATGTAGAAGTTAGACTCATCATCTGATAATATCACCAAGTTCTAACTCTGACTGATAATAGTGATTCGCTAAGTATCATTCGATTATCAATCTATTAATAGCAAATACTAAAGTTAAATTCATATATTGATTATCTTATCTGAATGTTTCATTTATGGAAGATGTTCAGCTATTTGAGTTTCGTGATATTTGGTTTCAAAAGTATGAATGAGAAGGCTGAGTTAATAGAAGATCGAGACCTACACCCATCAGTCGTTGAGTATAAAATCGTAACCCAAATTGTTTTAGAGAGCAGATTGCTATCGACCCTATCGATATTGACTCAAAGTGATTCTCATTGGTTCTGATATCAAGTCCAACATTCAACTGAAATTGATTTCCAAGTATCTGATTGAGATTTATTCTATGTTACAATTCATACTATGAATTCAGATCAACTGCCGAACAAACAGCAATACAACGATACTATAGTGTCGGCAAATAGCTCACTATCATTAGCGAGTTGTTTCGATGAACAATCTCAAAGGAAATAAAAATCCGAACCGAGCAATATCTGGGGTTCATGACCACGAAACCATGGTATATTTACACTTCTTTGGTATTGTAGTATCAATACTATTTCAGACAAAACATATCATGAAGTA
>CAJNSZ010002633.1:0-14495 GCA_905329745.1 Rotaria sp. Silwood2
CACTCCTCAAACTTTAAAATTGATCCTATCTTCATAGAGCAATAGGTTACCTTTTCAAGGGGACTATGGATCACTAGTTATTAATGAAATGAATCTCAATAATTATATATAGATAGATGCGTCAGATGTATCTCTTTCCAACGGTGAAAACCGCAGCTTTCTATCTTGTACCTATCAAAAGTTATTGAAAAAATATCCACCCGCCGCCTTCTTTTTTGGAATGGGCAGTAGTATTCTATGGTTTACTTATATACAATTATGACGATTTATTGCAAGCTGTAAGCGAGATTCAAACAGTTCTAAAAGATGGATTCGAACAAGAGAGCAGAAGATAAAACATATTAGAAGACAAACAAACAATTGCTGGACTAAATCCGCATGAAGGACGAAAATGTTAATTGCTGTCTGATTGAAGTCGTTTCAGTATAACCAAGGCGTAGAATTTTCATGCTAATTTATTTTAAGTTTAAACTTTCATGTAAAATAATTTGAAAATAATTTTAAATTCAATAAATTTTGTAAATGTAAATTGATCACTTCTGTTATATCACATTCTCAATTAATAGATTTTCAGTATTATAGTAATATTGGTGTAATCTTCAATTGTTTTTCTTGAAATTTAAGTTTAGTGCATATTTATAGAAAGAATACAATGAATTGCACTGATAACTCTATAATTTGTTGTTAACCGACATGAAGTCACCTGGTGAGATAGCTAAATTACTTGAGCTGCAATGGGACCTGCTATCCAAGTTTTGCATAAACTATCAGTATATGAGGTATGGAGCTAAAAAAAATGGATAGACAATATCCACGATCGTCGTCAATAATTAAAAATGGATTTTATTTACTGTATATCACCTCTTTGCGTTAATAAAATGTTTCCTGATTAATTTTAATTTTAGTTTTTGCTTTAAGAACGGTGTATCAATGGCCAAGCTTGTTCTTAGTTAATCATGAGTGAATGCAACAAGTATAGTGAGCATACAATTAGAAGTTTTCAAGTCTTAGTCTTTTCGTGTTTTCTTGTTTCTTAATCTTTCTATTTTCGTTTTTTTTTAGTTTGCTCACGATAGAATCGGAACAAGAAAATAATATCTTTGATGAGCGTTGATATTAAGTAACCAACAACAGATACGGTGAACACAAGTGTTTTGCGTTGTATCTTTCGCTATTTTGTTCTGTGAATTTTCGACTATCGTCGTTAAGATCGTCGATGAAATCACACACTAAATAGCAATAAGAGCCAAAGTGGAATATAAAAGTATGATAAACAGATAATTCATTGCATTATATTGTATAACTCAATTTGAATATAATATACAAATCAAAAATTTTTGACATCATGTCAGAACTTATTTTTCAGCAACAAAATGTTAGATGAACTGCAGGTTATTTTTAAAGTCAAGAGAATAAAGTTGTTTAGTCAAAAGTTGCTTATTTAGTCAAATTGTAAAGTGCAAGAACATTCTTTCAACTAACTTAAGAGTCAGCCCACGTAAGCCACGGTCAATTGCTCTAGGACCTGCTCAATCGATATCCTCCAAATCGACTCATTTTAACACATGTGATAGAGGCAAGATTTTGATGAATTTTGGCAAAATCCGATTCAAAAAATTTTGAACTCTCGATTTTTTATCGAGTTTTTATGAATAGTACTATAAAATTCCAATATAACAAAAGGCGATTTTGGGTACCCTACATCTCAAGAACGACTCAACCAATTGAGCGAAAATTTGTTGTGGATTTATAGACCAATAAGATCTGCATATAGAACAAATTTCAGGTTCAACGATTGAGTCCTTGGTATTCTATGAATTTTTCTATGGAAGGAAAAGTCACTCATTCGGCCAACGTTGGTACTTCATATTTCCTGACTGAATACTGATAGAGGGTTGGAATTTTTTTACAAATATATATTGATGAGATATTATTGCCCTGAAAGTTTTAGCTTTACAGAGCAAACAATTCGTCTAGAGTTATCTAGTCTAGGAGACTTCACTTGGGTCTACAATGTAACCCAAGAATTAAGTTAGGACAAGTAGACTCGGCTTTGAAGTCGATTCATCAGTTTGGCAAAAACTTTAATTGATAGCTTTTTTTCTAGGTACCCCACATGTTCCAGATTTCTAGAGAATGGCTCATCAGAAAAAAGTGAACCTTTCCGAGCAGATAGATCTCGGATAGCCGAGAAAAAAGTTGTGCTAGGCTCAAGTTTGCACAATGGTTTCATCTGTGAGATATCCAGATTCCAATGGATCAAAGGTTTGTTCGTAAATTAAAAGGAAAAGTTTTACCTCTTCGGAAAATTTCAAAAATTTTTTTTTCATTTTCAGAGGACTTCTTTCAAAAATCAAGCAAGGTTCGTGTGCTGGCTAATAGCAGATGGAATTTATTTCTTGGGATGAAATCTTTCTTTTAATTTACGAACAAATCTTTGATCCATTGGAATCTGAATATCTCACAGATGAAACCGTTGTGCAAACTTGAGCCTAGCACAACTTTTTTCTCGACTATCCGAGATTTATCTGCTCTGAAAGTTTCACTTTTTTCTGATGATCCATTCTCTAGAAATCTGGAACATGTGGGGTACCTAGAAAAAAAGCTATCAATTAAAGTTTTTGCCAAACTGATGAATCGATTTCAAAGCCGTTTCTACTTGTCTCAACTTGATTCTTGAGTTACATGGTAGACCCAAGTAAAGTATTTTAGACTAGATAACTCGGATAAAATTTTAAGTGTCACGGCTCTTGAAAACCGAGGCTCAGAATTGGATTTTTGACAAAAAATCCGATTTGCCCAAAGTACCGCGGACGAACACTTCTTTCAACGGAGCTGAAAATTTTGCTGCAACGAGATCTTATTGTGATATATTTGTAGAAATAATTTCAGACCTCTATCGTTGTTCAGTGCGGAGGTATGACCTGTCAAAGTAGGCCAAAATAGTGATTTTTTTCTCCAATAGTAAAACCCATAAAAAACCAAGAACTCAATCGTTTGAGTTGAAATTTCTTTTGTGTAGTACCTGTAGGTGTATAGAACTACAACAATTTTCAGCCCAATAGGTTGAGTCATTCTTGAGATATAGTGCGCTTAAAATCCCTTCCCGATGATAATGGGATTTTATAGTGCTCGTTATAAAAACTCAATAAAAAATCGAGGGTTGAATATTTTTTGAATCGACTTTCGCTAAAAAATCATCAAACTCTTGCCCCTAACAAATATTTTTAAATGAGCTGAATCAAAGGATATCGATTGAGCAGTGTCGATGGTGGCTTACGTGGACTGGCTCGTAAGAGAAAGCGGTGTAACATTCAAAAGAGTTCATTTCTTGAATGACAGCACCAAAAACAATTAGTCATCAATGAAATAACCCATTCGATGTTCCATAAAAGGCTGTATTGAAAGCACATTTTTTATTTTTTGTATTCTTTTTTGATGATTTCGTAGACTGACTAATTTTTAAAGTTTTCAAGTCTTTACTAAATCATTATTATGCTGAAATATCTATTCACATGAAAAATTTTTCGTTGTTAGCGAGATGAGAAAAGAACTCGCATAGCTGGTTCGATGCAGTGTTTCGAGCTCTATTAGTAGTCATGTTTAGTTCAAACTATAAGTGAGAAAATATTACGAACTTAGTGGGCAAAATCACCGAATTTTCAGTTTGCAAATGTATTTAATCTTACATAATACAACAGTTATATTGTATTGAAATAGAAGTCTTTTTTTTCTATTTTCCTGTTTCATTCGTCAGACTGCTTTTATGAATTAGAAGAAACTCACGTGTACTCGAAAGTTCACTGTTGAGAAAAAACTTCGAAGATTATAACAAAGTCTTACAACACACAAATATAAAGTACGACAAATAGTATTAAGTAAATAAAATGAGTTGTCTGTTTGTCATTATATTTGATTTGTTGTTTGTGTCTATTGAGAAATCGTCAGGAATCAAAAACGAAAAATAAGCAATCACAATATTAAAACCACCTCCACTAATCCTTTCATTTCGGATTCATGAACGATTTATTCAACCCGTTTGAATTGCTTTCTAGCTTCCACTTCCATAAAAAGGTTTTCATCAACGGAAGGAAACAACGAAAATATCGAAAATTGAATATTTTAGATAACTCGTATAGATATTTGTAGCCTGTGGAAAACAACTATGTTGTTAAAATGTTGTCATTAAAATTAAAATAAAAACGACCAAGTGATGGTTTACGTTAAACTCGTCCAAAAAAAATGCGTTATGCATCACTTCCGAAAAACTAAATCCGTAAAACGCGTTCTATTTGAACAATATCACATTGGAATACCTTATCAATGATTTCCTATCAGAGACACAATGAAAAGCCTTCCTAAAATAAACGCATTTTTCATCGTTTTCGAAACTTAAAACTGTAAAACTCATTTCATTCGAACAAGAACGCAGCGAACAATCTTACTGAGCATTTTCTTTGAGAAACACGCTTTGCATTAATTCTGAAACCTAAACATGCGAAATGCGTTTTATTCGAACAAAAACACTCAGAAATACATTTCTTTGAAAGAAAAAACAGAGTAACACGTTTTCAGATAGTAGGAACGCGTTTTAAAGTGTATTTTCTATATTTTTTATGCAATTGACATTAAAAAAGAAGTCTCTTTTTTTTTCTAATTTGTTGGTAAGGATCTTATAAAAAATGTTGAGTCTACTCTAGATTTAAAATGTTTCGCCACCTATCAAAGTGTTTATTTGTTTATCTAATGAGATTTGTTTTGTTTTGAATGTAAACTATGTTTAATTGATTTTGCTAGTTGTCAAAAATAGAAGAAAATCATATTTGTTTGTATAAGAATATATTGTGTTCGAGCGACATCTAGAAAAACAAAAAAATCTAAATCTAAATGGAAAATGAATGATTGATGGAATACGAGAAAGAAAAAAAAAAGATACTTTAATAGTCAACGGACAGAGCAGAAAAAGAGCACATTTTAAACAAATCAATATCAAATGCACTACTTATGGCGCCCTCTAAAATAGACGGAATGGGCCGAACTTTTAAAATATCCTGATCGGTAGAGAAAATTATGCTAAATCGAACCATGATTTTATTTTTCCAAAATAAAATGGCACACACCCCGAAACAACCAAAAAACTGTGACCAATCGGGCCACTAGCATTCTGATTGGCTAATTCAATAGAGCAGCAATTCGTAATAGAATATAATCCATTCTATACAATATAGTCATTGATCAATAATCCTTTTGTAACTCCATTTTCACATGAATTAAAATTATTTTTTAGTTACGATGATCCTCGTCATCCTTGAAATTTATTTTTAAAATATTTTTTTCTAATCACCAAAAATACTACAGTAAATAAATATATAAAGTAATAACACAAAATTACAAAAAAAATGAAAAAAATCATGTCTTGTCTGAATTGTATTTTAGTTTCATTCCATAGTTCTTTCTGAAGCCAATTGATGGTCGAGCTCTTGATTTAATTGGTGGTAACGGCGTTTTCTAAATGAGAAGTGTAGAAGAAACAAAAATATACAATCTAAAAACTAATCTTACAAGTAGTGTTGAGAAAACGTTTGTTTTAATTTGTGTCTTAGGTGTCGAGTGGAGAAACAGAGATGAATATGGGGTTGAATTATTAGCGATGCTCTGAAAAAGAAGAAAGTGACTTTTTTAAAACATGTTACTACTTGATACCGAATTTGTTGATGATGTTCGTTGTCGTTTTGGTGTACTGCAAACATTAAGTATGCTGTCGTTATGAAAGTCTGTAATAATAATGTACAATAAGTATGCCCACGGATTAATGATATACTAACAAAATCATTTAAATCGGTTTCATAAAATATTTGTACGTTCCAAATAACTTCAATTTTGATTTCTTTAACTACATACAATAGTTGATATAGTAGATGACATATTTGAACAACACCAAATGAGTAATTATGATCATGAAGTATTGAAAAATTAGGATCATTTTCCGAAGCAACTACTGATGTATTAATGATCGATTTATTGAAGTTAAATTTATTATAATTTCCGTTTTCATTATCAGTATCAACTTCTGAATCATCAGTCTAAAAGAGGAAAATGTAAATAAAAACTCATGTGAATATTATGAAGAATTTACCTGATAATCAATTGAATTTGTTTGTGATATAAACGATGTATCACTGTAATAATCATCGCTTTGTTGAGATTCATCAGCTGAATGTTCATGGTCAGCATTATTATAAGAAATTGAATCATTTTGAGTTAATGACATGGTCTTCATAAAAAAGAATACAAAATACAATAAAACTAATCGATGTTTAAACTCACTTGAGCACTTGGCTGATTGGTGCAAGAACTAACATCACATTTACAATAAAACGTACAAGGGATGTTGTTCTTCCGACACTTACAACGATTACAATTCGATTTGCATTCACCACATGAATCAAGTCGAGGATCATAAGGTTTTTCAGGAAGATCAGTCCATTTAATTTTAAAATTACTATCACTATCAGTATTTTCATATCCAGAATTAAGCATTGGTGGTGCTATCGGGTAAGAATCAAAACAATCAATCCATATTTTTACTTGCCTTGCAGCTCTTAGGCAATGTTGTTTAAATGCTGCTGTTGATGGTGGTAAAGATGAAGCAATGTTAGTACGAGCTCGATTTTTTATACGAATATCAGCCACTAAATAAAAAAACACAATAAATATACGCTATGTTAAAGTTAATATCCACAAACAAATAATTCTTGAACTTACTAACTGCACGAAGTTCATCAAGTGATCTTACAGCTTTACCAAAAGAATAGCAATTAATAATTAACCGTTCACAAGCAGCAATAGATTCATCAGGTGGTGGAATACAATTTAATTTATTAATAGAAGCATATCGCTGTGGATTATTGAAGAAACAACTGAAAACCTTTTCTTTTGTGATATTCCTAATGAATGACGTGGCAGAACATCCAGAAAGTGCATGAAGAACAATAAAACATATTGGATCGATAGCTGATTGGCGAAGGTTAGATACAATAGATTTAGCATCAATGTAAGTAATTTTCTGTGTTCGAATATTCATTAATTTAATAACAAGATGCTGAAGAATGATACTGGAGCCAAATGCAATCGCAAGTAAAACAATATCAGTACTAAATAGTAAATGAAATTTCAGTTTATATTATCCTTCATTTTTTAACAAAATCAATTGAGTAGCTTACTCTGTTGTGTTGATAAAGACTTTCTTTTGGTATTGATCTAAACTAATTGAGTTTGTATGTAATAAGATTCTCGTACGAGATTGATCTTGATTTGTTTCTAGAAGATAATCTGGTTCAGGAGCATCTCCTTTTTTCAACTTTACAGCTGTTAAATCAGGTCTACCTACTACAAGTAGACGTCCTGGTGGTAAACGTTGAATCAATTCAGATTCCATCCAACAAGTACATATACATCGTGCAAGAGTGACTGGGTTAGATTGAACAAATTTCTTGAATGATGTTTCAATTTTGTCATCACCTCTTAGCTGATAAATATTTTTCTCGCAACGATGGTCTTGTATCTTACTAAATTGTTGCAGATTCTTCTCTTTCATTGAGTCGAATATCACGTCAATTCGATCCTAGAAAAACCAAAACCAGTATAGAAAGTAAAAAAAATAAATTTACATGTATATAAAATAAATCTCGTATATCATTTTCCAACAATTGAATTGCATAATCTCTTATTGTTTTTACTTCAGGGTTTGGTTTTGTTTCAAATAAAATACGACCATCAATTACGATAGCACTTTGACCAGTCGAGATTGAGCATGAGGACGAAAAAGATGATGAAAAATGGTTATTTAAAATGTCAATAACCGTTGCTTTTGTCTGCTGATTAAGTAAATCTATATTTTGACTATCACAAAGAGATAGAGGAACAGGAGAAAATTCAAAAGAAAAAAATTGAGATAATGGTTTTAGGTTTCTTTGTTGTGCTATGAGAACTATACGACGAATTTCATGGTCTGCAATTTTCGCCAAATGATTGTAATCTTTGATGTTTGCAAGTACCCCACGTTTATTATTCAATTGACCATCGATGTTAGGTACATAAGTATTAGCATCTTTCAGTTCTAGAAAAACAAAAAATATTTTAGTTGTCCTTTCCATCTCTTTATTGTCATAGAAAGTTACTGAGCGACGGTATAGTTCTAAGTGGCGCGTCGATAGGAACCTTTTTGTGTACGAGCCGCTCATTAATATAGATTGATAAATATTGTTCACCTCGTTCATATGATGACGTGATGTTTTCAATAATATCATCATGTATGATAAGTCCTGATAAAATCTTGTGACATTTTTTGTTTGTACTTGTGAATATATTTTCATTACGGAGTAATTTCACAATGATAGATAAATCTTGGTCATCAACAGCTTTCCTATTTGGTGAACACTCTATGTGTGAATCAATGGAATTACGATGTGTTTCAATACCACATATTTCGTGAAGAGTAGAAGACAAAAGTGATCGAAATGCGAATGAGTGTGTCCAATTACTGATGGATTGTTCATCTTGTCGACCATTGATACCTCCCGAACCCTTTCCATATTTATTAATAGTGCACTCGATAGTTTGGTCGAGAGCAATGCCTGTATTACTATCATATTTGCATTCAAAAAAAAATTCAAATTCAACTTACTAGAGAACTTTCGTTGTGAACGAGTTACTGCAAAAGATCGTGCCATGCGTGAAAGTAAATATGGTGATGCTGATTGTAAATCGTACAAGTGTTGTGCCACGAGCCGACTATAATTACGATGACTTGTTGTGAAGAATATGGGGGCGAACTGATATAATGCAGCATTTCTTGCTTCGAAATTACATGTACGTATTGACATGTATAATTGAAGAATAGGTTTAAGAATTCGATGAAGTATAAAGTACCATAAACGAAAAGTGGAGTTAGCTTTACTAGAATTAAAAGCCCAAGCATCAAAATAAGTTGAAAAATCACTTTGTTCAATCTTTTGAAGTAGTTGCGCAAACCATTTTTGAGAAATATCATCCGATGCATATTCTGATGGTATCTGTAACATCACTGACTTTAAATTTTTCATACAATCAGAAGTTGATAATGATATTGATGTTTGATCGAAAAAGGCTTCAATACATAGCACGTGCAATGCTGTATATAAAAGTTTACAGCATCGTAAACTTCTATTGAAATGACGTACTCTAAATCGATAAAAGACAATTATTATTGATTCTTCATAATCATTAATCATGAAAGTGAACTTACTCAAAAACTGACGACAAAGTTGCATCCTTGTAAATATTTTCGAATACATCTTCTATGCCTGATCCTTTAAGTAAATTCCATAAAACAACCATCATATTTTTCATGAGATGGAAATCTCCAGGATAAATAAAAATATTTTTAAGGACATCGGGTTGACGATATTTTACCAGTTTATAAAAAAAAAGAACAGAAAAAAAGAAATGCATTTAAATTTATGGTTACCTTCATACAGCTGCGATAAATTTTTTCGTCAACGACGAGCACACCTTCTTTTTGATACATGGAATCTATAAATAATTGTTTCGTTTCTTCAAGACATTTTTTTGCTGCTGATTCTGAACTAGGATCATCGGTGATTGGTGTCATAAATGAAACGAGATGTAGAGGTCTCGTTTCAAAATTTAAGTAAGTGGCAAAAAATCCTGACAAAATTGGAACTAAACGAGGTATCAATGGAGATAGATAATTGAATGAGACACGTGTGGTATCATTCGCGAATTTAATCAAACAATACGCTAACATAGGTAAATCAAGTGCTTGATTAATGAACATTTTGTCGGAGAAAGAAGGGCAAGTTGTAATTGGAGTAGCATCAATAATAGATACTAAAGCAATCTAGAAAAAAAATTGTGTTACAGAATCGATAATACAGTGAAAAGAAAAGAATACGAACCGTACTAGAAATATTGGAACTAACTATTCTATGGACTATATCATCGAGACATTCAGCGATTACTATTGGAAGTTCATTATTTTCTGGTGTTGATATAATTATTTGATTGAGAATGTGTATACTATTATTTCCATGTAACCTATCAGGATTAAGGTCGAAGTTATCGGCTACCTTGACAACAAAATTGTGATCGAATGAACTAGAATATTGACCAGTGCAGAAAAACGGTCTCGATACTTTTCGTGAT
The DNA here is from genome assembly GCA_905329745.1 of Rotaria sp. Silwood2. Lineage (NCBI taxonomy): Eukaryota > Metazoa > Rotifera > Eurotatoria > Philodinida > Philodinidae > Rotaria > Rotaria sp. Silwood2. The sequence goes on from CAJNSZ010002633.1 coordinate 10,207, forward strand.
CTTTCTGCAGCTTCAGTATGTAATCGAACGATCGACTTGTAACTTGAAGTATAACCAAGTCTATTTGTGATATTCAATAATTGCTCCGATCTTCCATGTCGATAAAGTTCATTACCAAGTAAATCTAAATATATTAAAAGTCAAATATTACTTATAAACAACCTTTAACTGATACTTACAATGTTTAGGAGTAATATTATGACTACTACTTGTATATATTAAATCATAACAAATTGAGGCTATCTTCAACCATTTGGCAGAGTTATTAAAAAGATCCTTTGTTTGAATATCATAGAATTCATATTCGTTTTTCATTTTGGAGAATTTATCATCGTTCAATGTCAACATACCAATAAAATTTTTTAATAAAAGAGGTATACATGCCCAGTATAAATCAGAATCAAAGTTAGCTAATGAAGATTCATCATACTTTATGGATTTAATAATATGAAGATTATTTTTAAGTGAGCTTCGAAATTGTTCGATAAGATCTATAAATCTTTCACATAATTGTTCTTGTCTTTGAGGATCAGTAGTATCTGCTCGTTGCCAGATACTAGGCTTTGACAAAGCACATCGTATATAAACAGAGGGATCAGATAATCCAACGAAAATACCCTAAAATATGTAAAAGAAAATTATCCAAATATTTTTTTCAGAAATATTTTCAAAAAAATGAATATATAATCTACTTACTTCATTATTGCTGCGCTTCTCAAAGTGCAGCATGTCACCATATCTATGAATGAGACGACTTTGAATTGATGATGTGCGAAGCATGTTTGGTTTTAGTGTTTCTTTACGCCGTTGGCAAATAGTTTTATATTCACAACTAACATCAACAATCGACATAATAACACCAGTATTGAGAATTTCTATTAGCCAACTGCATAATTCATCGAAAGAAGTTGAAAAAAGGCGAGATATATCACTAGTTTGTGGATTCGGTGTAGCTACTTTAAATGTTGATTTGATTCGAAATGATCGACGGGAACTTGAGACGTTATAATTTTGTTCACGTTGTATCTAACACAAAATACTTCATCAACATTTTCGACCAACAATTTTTTTCAACTTACTTGTTTTACTACTTTTTTTTTTAGCTTCCTTTTAAAACGGCCATGTTGACATGGTTGACATGAAGCAGTAGATGTGATACATCTTTCACTTGTATAATTAATTGTTGAAGTATCAAGCTTAAAAAAAATTTTTAATCAAATCATTTGAATCATAATAAGATATAGTGAACAAACATGTATACAATTTTGTTGGAAGTTGTTGCTTTCATAATAATGAGTAGAATCCATTGGTTCACTTCTCTCTGGTGTCATAACGATTACTGGACATATATGCACATCGTTATTATTTGAATTACTATGATCAGTAAAATATTTCGACTGTTCGCTCTAGAAAAATAACAACAATATGTGAAAGTTTGTATTACTTAAATTACCGATGTATTCGTTGGCAAATCCATGTTAAATGTGTTTTTGTTTCCATTAATTGTTCCGTTTTGAACCACACTCTCATCATTTAATTGTGAAGACGTAAAACCAATCGCTATTGTTGAGCAGTAGTTAATATCTGGAGGTGATAAAGATACATCTTCGTTTGTTCGATCAATAAACGGTTGTCGATTATGTAATTGATTGGAAGTATCAAAAGAGTGTGTATACTGATTTGATGAAATCAAATCATCGTTCTACAAATCAAGTATATCATGCATATGTATTGATGAAGAAAAGATTATAATGCATCTTACCTCGCCATTCGACGAGAGAACACAACTATTATCAACCATTGGCAAGTCAATCTTTAAATTTTCATTAACACCAACTGGTTCATGTAAATCAAAAGAATTTCGTTCAATAGCGATAGATGAACATTCATGTGACGATTCATTTGTTAACATCGATATGCAGCAGTTATCATATGGAATACATTTATGTGGACTAGTTATACTTCTATTAGATAATGGTTTTAAACGTACTGTAATTCTTTTGTAACATGATGTATGAACAGTTTTATTAAGTAATGAATAATTCAATGGTTGACCAAAACGTTTTTGATATCCTTCATAAACTTTTTGTTCTCGTTCAACAGTGGTAATGATAGTCAATTTTGAACGGGCTATTCTTTCCCGTCGATCACATAATACACAATGTATCACCGGTGATGGCATCAGTGTCTTTGTTCGCGCTTGAATAATGGATGGTTACAGACGGCATAAAATAATGGTGCCTTTATCACATTTCTCATTGGCTGAGTGTCTCAAGCTCACGATTGGTCTACAAAAAACTCGATTTTCTCGGAAATGGCTCTTAGGCCGAAAAATCTGATTACACTAAAAGATCTAGTCCATGTTTAGGAACAAAATGATATCAAGAAAAACCTTCTAAAAATTGGCACAAATGGTGCACTACTAAGTGCATTAGTGTGTTCAAAATTTGTTATTGATTCGATGACTCATCCTGATTTGTCCACTGACTATAAATTGATATGATCATATTCGATAGAATAATAATATTTTATCAGTTTATATTTATTTAAAGAGAGAACAAACGAATACTAGTAGTTTTCTTTTGTTTTTATTCGAAATATAATAAAATGAGTTTTGGTCATGATGAACAAATTCGTGTACTTATTTTAAATGAAGGTGAAGATAAAAGTGAAGAATTATTTCGATTAAAAAAAGGTTTGAATAATAAATAAATGAAATAAAATAAAATAAAATAAAATAAAATATGTTAATTAAAGGATGGACTCTTCAAATAGCTTTATCATCTCATTTATCGTGGAGAGAAGTTCGAATATTTACAAATGCTTGTCTTTATGAAAAAGATTTATTTCAAAGAAATAATTATCAAGAATTAAAATGGATTTATCCATCAAGTGGAAAATATGATGATTCAGATCGTTATGTATCGATTTTATGTTGTAAATCTGGTTCATTTCATTATTATTTTACTATTGATGGAACAACGTAAGTTGACTTTTTTTCTTTTTATCAAAGAGAAAAATAATAATTTCTTAAATAGAATTAAAGAAAATCAAAATGGTCAAGGTTATTTTCAAGTTGAATCCCATTTAATTTTTCCAGATGAAAGTGGTGAAGTATTAGAACAAGAATGTATAACATGTCAATCAGTATTATCAAAATCATTGGGTCCTTTATCAGAATGGTTATCACGTATTGAAGTAACATATCATTCAGGTTATAATATGATACATTTTACACCAATTCAATCACTTAATAATATATCAAATTCATCATATTCAATAAATGATCATCATAAATTAAATTCAAAATTTGAAGGAACATATCAACAAATGAAAATTTTAATTGATAAAATAGCTAAACAATGGAGAATATTATCAATAACTGATCTTGTTTATAATCATGTTGCTGATGATTGTGATTTACTTCGAAATCATCCTGAAGCTGCTTATAATTTAATTAATTCTCCACATTTAAAACCAGCTGTACTTATTGATTCAATATTAATGCAATTTACTTGTGATGCAAGTAAAGGAAAACTTTTATCAAAAGGTATTAAAGATGAAATAAAAGAACATCATTTACCATTAATTCGACATTATTTACTTAATGAAATATTTCCTCAATATTGTTTATGGGAATATTATATATGTGATACAAATAAATTAGTTGAATTATTTTATAAAAAATTATCTTTATTAAATAATTGTCCTGATAAACCTTTATATTATAATGAAAATTTAATTGAAATAAATCATGGAAAATATTTAAGAATGAAAAGTTTTGTTGATCTTGATTTAGCTGAAAAAATATATTTTTTTAAAAGAGAATATTTATCAACAAATGAACAATGGATAAATGCAGCATGTGATGCATTACGTTCTCGTATTGATTTTTTAAATAATTTAATTCGAGAAAAATTAAATGGATATTTAAATCGAGCTATTGATAATTCTATTGCTTCATGTCGTTATCATTTTTTTTCATTGGATGGACCAAATTATAATAAATTATGTTTACCATCAACACCATTTGTTGGAAATTATTTTTATTATCCAAATGGAGAATTTAAACATCCAGATGATATTAATAATTTAATTGAACATGATATTAATTATCAATTATATGTTATGGCTCATAATGGTTGGGTTATGAATGATGATCCTCTTAGATGTTTTGCTGATGAAGGTTTTTTTTAGTTTTTTTTTTTATAATTTTATAATTTTATTTATTCAAAGGACAATATGTTTATTTATGTCGAGATTTAATTCAATGGTCTGATTTAATAAAA
>CAJNSZ010002634.1:0-14492 GCA_905329745.1 Rotaria sp. Silwood2
GGACGGGTGGGGGTGTGGATGTGGGTGTGTGTGTGGGGGTGGGTGTGGGTATGACTGTGGGTGTGTGTGTAGGTGTGGGTGTGGATATAACTGTGGGTGTGTGTGTAGGTGTGGGTGTGGATATAACTGTGGGTGTGTGTGCAGGTGTGGGTGTGGATATAACTGTGGGTGTGTAGATCGAAAGAAAGCCCACACCCACACCCACCCACCCACACACACACACCCATTGAGAGGGGGGTGGGTGACAACATGAAAACAGATTTAGAAATTTTCGTCTAAATGCAGTACTTTTTAGTACTCACGCATAAACTGATGAACAGACTGCCGTTATTTATAAAAGTGAGCATCATTTTTTGTTATATAAATCTTTGGGGTAGGTGTAGATGAGTGTGTAAGTGTCGGTATCGGATAAGAACAGACTCAAACCACACTCAAATCAACACCAATACTCATACCCTAATTCTTTCAGATCTTATCATTTTTGAAGTTGAAGAAGAATGCATCAATAATTATACTCTTTACTTGATATGGTTTAATTCGGAAACATCAGACGTTATCTGCATACAAACTTGTTTCTGGAGCTCATTTGTTGTAGAAAAAAGAAGACATTTTTTTATGTATTAGTGTTTTCCTTGTTTATATTGTTGAATTAAAACAATATGTGGTATTTTTGAAAAAATCAATAAGCTATTTCTACAAAACAAAGAAAATGATTTTCATGTCGCTACCCCCAATGACAATTGGAGTTGTCAAATCACCGTGCGTACATGTAAGGACCCGTGGTCAATCTGCTTATACCATTGGCCTACTGAAGAGGACAGTACTCCATTTCAATAGTTGTTTTATTAGTGACTCTTCTGGAACCGTTATGGGAGGTAAAGAGTTAAACAGAGAAAAATATCACAAGTTCAACGACTCAAAAAGCTCTCAAAATGAGCGCCAATTCATATAAATGTTTATATATGTAGTAGCTGTAAAGCTTATTCTAAAAAAAGGCTCTTTGCTGTCCTGTATCTTATTATGCTCTTTTAAACAAAAAAAAAGTTATTGGCTACAATGAAGCTCTTTCAAGAATTTCGGAATGCCAGATCAGAAAAGGATAAACAGAAAACTCGAAAAAGATTCTCAGATTTTTGTAAAAAGGGCTTATTTTCGGGTAGCGAGTGACGAAAATCCTTAAAAATGTTTAGTAAAAACGACATAATAATTGAAAATCTATATCATTTTCGAAACAGCAAACTTTGAACTATCTTCTCATACACTCATGTCAATGTCGTATTTCTGACGAATATTGACATTTTTTTGACGGGAGAAGGCCTTAAAGATTTATGGTGATCATCTTTAGATAGTCTTTGAAAAATTATAGGGATTAGCCCTATTATATTTTAAATTAACTTTTACTTGATAAGAAAGTCAAAATAAAATAATATTTTCTTCATTTCAATCACTTAATCATTTAATATTAATGAATTAAGTGGTTAAATGAAAAAACTTAATTTTAATATTAAGTGTTAAGTGAAACACTTAATTAAGTTTTTTAATTAAGTCCCGTTAAAAAAGATGGCCCATCCTAACCCAGATCATGTACCTTGTCGAGGGAAGGAATCAAACCTTCTGATGTCTGACTAACAGTCAGATGCATAAAACCACTATGCCATCCTCGGCTGGCGATCCAAGCTCGTGAAAAGTTACCTTCCCCTAATTATTCATCCTTGTCCATCCCCTATCACAATACGACACGAGCTTATGAACAACTTGAAAACTATCGTAAAGCGATAAAACATGCTGAATGGTCTGTTGAAATGGCTCGGCAAGCTTTTGGTCGTCAACATTCCGAAGTGACCGAAAATCAAACATACGTCGAACATCCACGCAAAAAATTACAATACTTTACAAAATAAAACCAATTTTCTTCCGAACCATTTTATGATGACATTTTCATTTGGTCTTTTCTCAGCTTCTAGAGATTTTATTTTGTTGATTAAAATAAATAATTAATCGTGAAAAAGATCCTAATTTACGCATATAAAAAGACAATATATGTATTAAGTAAATTCAAATGCTATTCGTCACTATGTAATTTCGAAAATTTCCTCGATTTAATATCCCGGATGAATGAACCAGTCGATCCAATATCTCTCACATATCATCCTTTTCTAAACCTTTATACAAACAAAAAGGTATATATCAGACTGCACTTCGTCTTCCTCAATCCAACATCGCACAATAACTCCATTTAAATCTTCGTCATCATCTTTACTAAAAACATTTTCAATTTGTTAAAACTTCTTTTAATCTCTATGCACATATATCTTAAAATAAAAAAACAGTATATACAAAATAAACATACTCTTTTGTTTTTTGTTGACCTTTTCAGGACGGAATTTTATCGAATAGAATAGTGATTCTTCAACTATTTGACGTAAAATAATTCCATAAAAATCGAAAACACAGCCATTGCTGTTGACATTAAGATATGAATTGCCAGAGTCGACTCTATTATTTCCATACAATTCCTTTTATTTAGTGTTAACTATAAACAGAATATAAAGAAATGAAGAATACACGTATTTTTATTTTCCTCAGCTTAGAAAAGCGAACAAGATTTATTCAATAATATCAAATATTTGAGAATTCATCTGATGGTTTTTACCTAAACATCGCCACATATCTGTACTTCGCGTAATCGAAGAAAAACGATAAATGTTTACCAAATCACGACTTTACTGTACAATAGTGGAACGAAAAGTGAACATTTGAAAGAGTCTATCGGAGAGAAAGAAAAGACAAGTACAAGATGATCTTTGCAGTTACCTTAGACCTATATGGCCTTGTAGGTCTAACACTTCAATGCAAACAATATATATTTTTCCTATTGAAAAACATTGGTATATACGTATGTATCACCGCCCTCGAAGGATTAAAAACACGTTTACATCTCATTTTTCTGTGAAAATAGTCTTAATCGACACATATAATACTATTCTAACCTTATCTATACCACTTCCATGTTTGTAAAGGAACACGAATGTAAAAATCATATGTAGTGTATTTTTAGAAAAACAATCTGTTATGACCAATTTTGTGTTTACCAATTTGACTCCACTATTTTAATCTATACTACTAGCAGTGAATTTTTGCATTAATTGAGACAGAACAAGCGAAACCGTATTATGATTAGCTATGTAAATCTTAAAATCAACTTAATCATTATGATCATTTCATATAATCACTCGAATACGTGACCAAAGATATGATGGTGAGTAATATATTTCACTTTCAAACTTTATTCATCCATACAACATTGCTTTTCAATTGCAATGGAAAACAAATCCATACGATTATTCTAGTAGTTATTTCTGACAACAACTTAGTTTCCATAGTAGATTTTCTCTTCATATACAATTTACATTTCTTGCACCATATATAATGTTGTAAGAAAAGAATTTATATTTTTTAGACAAGAGATTTTTATTGAGATAATAACCGAACAAGATTAAATTGATAACAAAGAAAAATATCAACAAAAATCTTTTATATAAATTATGGGGTATCGACAATTAATTGTTTCACTTTAGCAAAATTACGTCGCGTTTCATCTCTTGTAAAGTTTTTTGTTACCAAGCCCAACTATTGATAACTGACTTTTGATTCAGTTAAACTAGGTAAATGTGTTTTTGCTTCATTGAGAAAATGTTCAACATAATAAGTACTTACATAATCGATGTCAAGTGAAATAAGATGAGCAAAATCAATAATTGAGTACCAATCCTTATGGTAAAAATGATATTTGTGACGTCTAAAAAATAGTGGTTCAATATTTCAAATTGATAAATGTTTAAGAACTACAAAAGCTAGAGCAAGTCGAACGAAAAATGAATGTTTGCATGACTTTGCATCCCGTAACTTGAAATAACTAACAAAATTAAACAGAATATTTCGAATATTTTTTCCAACGTGTTGAGACGATCAAATTTAACTGGAAGTGAAAAAACCCGACATGTCATCTTGATAGAGTCGAAATAATCTACCATACAAGCCACTGGTCGATGTTTGTGAAAGTTCGTTCAATATCTGAAGTAGATGTACGAATAATTGCATCACCTATGTCGTTTTTACAAGCGATATAAAATATAAATGCATGAAGTCGTGGCATATAAGAATTTTATTATCAATGAGTACCAGAGATAAATGTGGGTCCATCCAAAATATGAATATATAAAGTTAATTCTTCGAGATATGACATTCGACGAAGAAGAGATAGAACTTGCTTACGATATGCTCGGGTACCATTATAACATATTAATGAGAAACATTTTAAATTAGGTAGCTCATCCTGAAAAATTGAAAGCGAATCTTTATAAAGTTATCTTTATCAGTTGAACTAAGAAATAAATTGACATGAACCGCTATTCAATAGATGATATTCATTTTCCAAATTTTGTTCTTAAACGGTTCTTCAGTTCTCTGAAATGTGTTCTCCAGTAATAATGATAATAAATATGATTATATTATATCTATTAAGTTCCGCCGCAAAAGAACTAGTGAATGATTTAACAGATCAAATATTGTATAAGGGTGAATCTTCTTAACGTGTTTCAAAGCATGGGATAAGATTCCTTACATGAATATCAGAAAAAAAAATTATGTTTACAGAAAATAAACATTTCTTTTAAAGAAGTATGCTCATTTCCAGAACCGGTCAGACTCGAACAACATTGGAGGGAGGAGTGGCCGAATTTTTCTGCTTAAAAGGTCGAGTTTTTAAATTTTTGGGGGATGCAACGTTATTTCTGACGAGAAATAGAAGAAAATCCCATGATTTTGTTGAGCAAAAAATATCACTTTTTTAAAGATTGGGGCTTTTTTACACCCTTCCTCACTCAGTCGGGCCACCAGTGCTCATTTCAATAGTAAAATGAAATGAAATTTTAAAAAAGTTCATTGGTTAAAATGTTTTTTTTTGGAATCAACCATATCTGTCTAATTTGTTTTAACTTATATGAACAAGTCCCATAGATTTAATACGAAAGATATAAAACAAAATTCTTTTGTATCGGATCACTTAATAATTACAGAGATGGATTTTCAAATGAGTGATGATTAATTATAAAACAACAACGAATAACATCGGCACAAGTATAAAAATCTATTGTATTTATTTCCTGATAATCAAAATAAAAAATAATATTCACTAAAGCAGAAATTTCATTGTTTATTGCACTTCTAACTAACTTTATTTTCTTGTCGATATTATACATTAATTAGAAAACGATCACAACTCCCAGCATAGACTCACCATGTTGTACGATGATGCTATCAAATCGTCGATAAAATGAATTTGAACAATGAATGTAGTTAATTGTTTCAGACGACCATCAAGTAAAGCAGGACAATCACCCAAAAACTTCACATGGATACGTAACTTAGTAAGTGTCGAAGAGAAAAAGTCATTGGTGATATATTATATAACGATAAAAGTCGATAATCGTTGAAAGATGATAGCACGATGCTCGGATGCTTTAAATTTTCAAAGAAAGTAAACATAATTGCATAAACATTCTTCGTATACTCTTTTGGTGTTATTTCAATATTGTTTTCATTACTGATTAAAATAAGATCCGTAATTTGTTTACCAATATGTCCAAAGAGAGTATCGTCTAAACGAAATCTATATCATTTAATCTGAACATCGAAATATTTTTCTATGCTAATGTTTTCAAAGATCAGTACACACTAATATCTTACCCATAACACAATGTGAAACGACTGTTTTGCTGAAATTGAAAAGTCGAAGTTCAGTAAGATTGGGATAGCTACCAGCACGAAGAATACATTCCAAAGAAACAGGTTCAAGGATGAGAGATTTGACATTTTGATGAACTCTTGGTAATATATCAATACAAAATCGATCTAATACCAAGCCAGGAATGGAAGAAATCTCATCAGCTGATTGTGATGAGGACACAAAATTAAACAAATTGATGAATATTTGTTCTTGTGCTATGATATCAAGTCGTTGATTATTTATACCCAGTAAAGAAAAAAGAACATCAATTTTGTCAAGTATTTTCAAAATGAGAAATAATATTTCATTTGGAAGATCAAGAGGATGAATATTATGCTCATTCATATTGGAATGTGGCTCTATCGCCTATCTTAATACGGTATATATACTTATCTATTGATTGTTTGTTCATAAACACTTTCCTCATTGGAGAAAAAAAGTTGATCTTTTTTGTTGAGCGAAAAAATATAATATTTCTATGGTCGGATATCGTCGCAGACGAATGTTTTTTTCGTTTTCATTCTTTATGTCTATATAAATGCGATCGCTGTGGCGATTACATCATGCATGAACAGAAAAAGATATCCATTTAGGAAGATGGAAAATGAAAAATTAATCAAATGTCAAATATTCGACTGTATTACCTCGTAGTAATTATTTTTTTTGGATAAATGATAAAAACTGATGGTACAACATTCTTCTGTTCCGATATTAAGAGAAAATTTTCTACAAATAGGAATATAAGTGCTTGATTTAATAAGACTTTCATGTCTCTGTAATGTACTATATTCAGATAACGATAAAAACTGTTGGGAATATTTGTGGAACTATGGATGCAGTGCAGTGATTGAATAAGTACAAGTACCACAAGTACAAGTACCTATGCTTAGTACTGAAAAAGTGTACTTTGGACTTTTCTTAGATACTTTCTGCTTGAGTATATTTTACGCAGCAGATTTACCAAGTACAATTGTACTCAAGTACAGTAAAATTAAGCACATTAGAGTATTTATAACTATAATGACGTGCTGCTGCACCTTTAATACATTAATACTGATATTTGGGTGTATGACACAAACCTAATGTGTACAATTTAGCTACATCTGTAGTAAAATATACATGAATGGTGATTAATGCGATAGTTCTATATCATTTACAATTATTATTTTCAATTATTGATTGTATTGCACCATAATTATTTTCCTAATCAAACTTATTTCGTCGAGAGCATGACATACTTGAGCATCTTGATCAAGAAAGTCATGTGCTATGAAAACATCTGGAGATCAAGCCAGGTCTAGCGCATAGGAGACAAAATTTCTCGGAAAAAAGTACGATTAGGAGTTGTAAATATTTTTCTCTTGAAACGTTTTTCACGTGGACAAGAGTTTATCTCAAGAAAAAATGATCTACTACATTTAATCACTGTTTTAGTCGGTATTTTTTGTCTCATCTATATAAACTTTTTGAGTAAGAAAGTCATGCTCTATGGACACATCTTAAGGTCAAGTCAGATCATGCGTGTGAGAAAAAAGTTCAACTAGGGTATGCAACAATGTTTAATTTGCAGCAATAAAAGACTAATGTTGTCATGTTTTTCATTAGACAAGTGTCCAATTCCGTAATGGCTTATCAAATTTTTTTTCTCTATATCAGACCATAATAATAAACATTAAGTTCAAAAGCTTATATGGATGCAATGATGTGAATTAACTTTGTAACTTTAAATAAGTTAAAGCAACTTGCGCTTCTGTAAGCGAATCTACCAGTTATATATTCATGACAGAAATATACAAATCTCCACATAACTTAATACAGGCGAGATTATGGGTTCTAGATTCTCACTGCAATCCAAAATAAATACTTTGCATAATTTAAGTTTTTTTTTAATTACGTTTATAACAAGCTATGTATCTTTTTTGAACGATAGGACAAAAAGAGTTTGACATAATTTGTCAAAGTTACGTAACAAAAGAAGATAAACTCTTAACAGCAGGACTGGTCACTAAAAAGCGAGATTCATTTATTAAGGCTGGAACTATTAACCCTTATATTACCACCTGGGTGCCTTGTTGAACCCGGAGAGTTTCGTTTCTTGTTATATTTGATTCACATGATATCTAACTTGGTCCTATTATATATGTTTTAGAGAAAGTTAGTAAGATATACCGATAACATCAATCAGTGAAATCCAACTGTTGTTGTCGTATTGTAATAGCTTAAAATACAAGTGAACGCTTCTTTACCACCTGAAATCCGTAAGGACCTCAGCCAATTTCTTTTCAAATTTATATATATTAAACATCAGATGGAACTTGGACCCTGTAAGTATGCATTAGCAAAGGATAGGAGTTTACGTCCATCATGTCAATAAATCAATGTCACTGGCTGCTGACGCGATACCATGACGAAAAGTGCTCATGAGAGCTAATTTTGTGAGATATGCTTAGAAACTTCATGGAGAACGATAAATAATACAAGACTGAAAAAAGATTTAGTAAATATAAATCAAATCATTTGCTTTTCTGTTTGTTCTTCTTGCCATAAAGTCTCCAATACACCCTCTATACATCCGTTAAACTAATTATAATATTGTACATTATTGTTGTCTGTTCAGCCTGGGATCCGCGCTGAATCCAGGTGGAAATCAGGTTACTATCTCATAGGTGGTGAAATGAAGGTTAACTTTGCTGTCGATCGATTTTAATGTTTGTAACGAATCTAAGATTAAATTAAGTTAGAGTACTCCAAGATTGACTAATATTCACTGTTAAATTAAGAGTATGATTCACACCATTATGATCTATTTCCAACAGATCTATGAAATAATAGAGAACAGTAACTTGATCATTACTTTTATGATATTTAACTTTTTTTTTATTACAGAAACTCTTCATCAAATGTAAAACTTTTGATCCTTTCTGTTTTTATAACAGTACGCATCATTAAGACGTTTTTTTTTGTCTCAAACATGAAAAATCAACAGAAAGATCTTCAGCATGAACATTTGCACATAATGAAATAGTTGTAATTGTTTTAATTATACAGGGTAGCCAAAAAATCGCTTTACCGAAAAAAGATCGAATATCTGTATTATGGCTTGTGCAAACGAGCTTATCTTTTTGTCAATGATAGAGGCATGCTCAAGCTTGATATACATAAAGAGATCCCTAGAGAGATCCATCATTAAGTATCAGCACCACTATTGACCTGAACAAAAAGATTTTACTTTTTCGCAGGTAAGAAAAAGAAATAATATATTTAATAAAGAGTGTCTCTAGGGATCTCTTTATAGATATGAAGCTTGAACATGCCTCTATCATTGGTAAAAAGATTAGCCGTTTGCTCAAGCCATAATACAGATATTCAATCTTTTTTCGGTTAAGCTACTTTTGGGCCATTCACCATTTTACTTCTTTTTTTTCTCAAGTTGATATATATATCTCAATCGTACTTATATGTAGTAATACTTGAACAAACTTGAGTTCTTTGTAATCGTAACTTATCTGTCGAAATATTTTTCTTATTTGGTTACGTTTATGATTTGAAATCGGTGACGAATTATGTTTTGTTATTTGGTTATGTCCCAATGTAATCGTTATTGTCAATTGGTTATGATGAGATGTTCTTCCGTTTAAAACAAAGAAAAATGTACTGATGATAAATTTGACTGTGATAAGAGAATAAAGGTCACAAAATTCTACATTTTTTGCAGTATAAGAAAAGAAATTATTAGCAACGCATAATTGTATTTTTAAAATTCTCGTTTAGTAATTGGGAATATACAATTACAACTACTCGAAATGAACTAGGATGAATCAACTTTACTTCGGAAAAAATAAGGATCCTCACAGTTAGAAAAGTCACACTGACGACTAGCCCCGTCGAAAGAGAGGGATATCGAAGTTAAAATACGTTCATTTCTCCAAGCGATGCCGAAAATATCTCCTCTAGAAGAATCGCCGCTTGTTCGACAGGTAATAGCCTTGAAGCTAGGCATGTGCTGAACCCAAACATTCGGATTCGGTCTTAAGCTTAATCATTTGCAGTTACTTTATAAAAGGAAGTACTATAGTAACTATTTAGTTGAAAGAAAAACTTTCAAGGTTGGTTATTAAAGATCTATACACCATATAAACAATTATTCATAAACTACAGAAACAGAGATGTTCTAGAAAGATTTCATCAATGTTCGAAAATACTCAAATTGGACCGAAGCCGCCAAGTGCTTACATGATCTCTTCGGTATATCGAGAAAATCTTAGATAACTGTCTGAACACACTATATTGTGTAAACCGGTCGACTTCTTCTCGAATTCGAATCTGAACGTGAATCGTTCGGTCCTGAGTTTTGAGCGGTGTGAGTTAGACATCGACGTGACCGGTCACGTCCATAGACTACCCTGCCGTCTGATTGGTGTTGCTATGGACCACCATGATGATTCTATGACAACACCAATCAGACGACATGGTATTCTATGGTCGTGACCGATCACGCCGATGTCTAGTGGGGATGTGGGTGTAGGGTGTGGATGTGGTGCTTAATCTTATCTCAACCCACATCCGCACCCCACACACCCACACCTACCCTTCTGGGAAACATCGGAGTCTGCCGATTACGCATACCTACTGTATAAATATACCAGATGTGAAATTTATTATTAATAGGTCACATTGTTTTCATAGAAAAATGACAAGTCAATTTTTTACCAGTAATAAAAAGTACAATCATTTTTACGACGTACGAGAGATTTTTCCTTAAATGCAAATAAAATACACAAAACCACATATGCAGCATCTTGCATGTCTCTATGCCAGAACTCATTAAATCACTCAACTATTCCATGAGATGTTCCGATATCATTCTACGATGTACCTCTTGGGTGTAAGTGTGTCATATCATACCTACATCCATGTTCAAATTATTTTATTGGAATAATATAAAAAAAGAAAAAAAGAAATTGATGTTTTTCAAAGAACTTATCATTCACAATATACATTTTGATGATTAATTTGAAACACATATATCTTTCTTGAATATTAAATAATAAATTTTAGTTAGAATTACAAAATATTTCTTTTGATTAGAAACAATTATTCTCAAATAGAAGATACAATTGTTAAAATTTATTGGAAAGAAAAATAAATATTTTATCGATTTGCTCGTTTAAATAAATATGATAATCTTGTTTTTTATCCAACAAATCTTTTTCATTTAGATTATTTTTAAAAAAATATTATTGTTTCTCAATGAATTTTCAATTCTTTTTAATTAAATTTCTTCTTTTGAAAGTAAATTGTTAGTAATAGACAAAGTAATGGATAACCAATTATTGAATAATAATGAATTATTATTGCTTGATAGCAATGATTTTCTTCAACAATAAATGTTTCATCTTCATATTTTATTAAATGTTCTTGATGAACAACTTATTCATGTTATCTTAAAAAATTAAAGATTTTATTATAGTGTCTATAATGTTGCAGTAAACTAGTTTATCAATACTTTTGTGTTTGATTACAAACAAGTTGGAAACATATTTCAAATATCTAGACGATTTCATTTCGCCTCAATCTACATATGAGACTAACTTTTGAAGATATATTTATGACATACGATTGATGCACGTATATTATCAAAAAGTGATCGGTCAAATTTTTTTTCTTGTCAAAAAAAGAAAAATTTCGGCAGAAAGAAAAGTAACATCAGCCATTGCTCATCATGTACTCTGACTATATGAATGTTCTTGCGGACGTCAGGAAGAAAAAATATATATAGACTGAAAGAAGATGAGAATGACCGAAGTGAAATATAATCTTAAGATATGAACATTTTAAATAGCAACGATATGAATATACTTAATCTACCGGATGAATTACTAATTGCCATTTTCAACAAACTGGATGCGGTTGATATACTCTATTCATTGGTAGATGTTAATCAACGATTTTATCGATTAGCACTCGATCTTTCCGTTATTCGTTATCTCAATTTTGTGATAAAGCGAGATGATATTCAAAATTCTTTGATAGATACTCAAATTCTCGAAGGAATTTGTTCGAAAATCTTACCTCGAATTAATGAAAAAGTAAACAAATTGACTGTTGATCAATATTCTGTCGAATGTATTCTTGGTACTATTGATTATCCTCGATTACATTCATTATTATTGGTCTATTATGAATCAAAAATACTTTTACAACATTTAAAAGGTATGGCCAGCAATTTTATTTGACTTTATCAATCACTGATATTTTTTATTTACATTTAAGATAATACCATATTTCGTCTTCGGAATCAAATTACAAATCTCACTATCAAGATTGATTCGGAAGATACAGAAATATCTAATAAAAATGAAGTAAATATATTTATATTGATACTATTGTTGAGTAGAAATTTAAGAAATTTAACTTTGTTTCGACAATGCTCAACGCATTATCTAACAATTTGGTCTTCAAATGTTTCATATACAGGTTCTTTATCTTCAACTCTTACTAAATTAACAATAAATGTTAATACTTTTAATGATTGTCTTTATCTTCTTAATGGGTCTCTGCAATCTTTATCCACATTGATTATTCGTATCAAGAAAATTAATCGTTCATCATCAATAATAGATAAAACAGTAAATATAAGTGTAATTACTGAAATTTATTGATTGTCTCATTGTCTTTAGAAAAAACTTGTCAAATTGAAATGTTTCTCATTAGTAACGGATTTGTATACATGGTTTTATGATGAAGAAGTTGTTCCATTACTTTCTCGAATGTTAAATCTTGAAGAATTAACGCTATTTATTTCAGTAATAAGAAGTGACACACCTTATATCGATGGAAATCAATTATATGATAAAGTTCTTAATTATATGCCACGACTAAACAAATTTATCTTCAGTATACGTACTCGTATTATGAATGATTATTGCAATGCA
Source organism: Rotaria sp. Silwood2 (assembly GCA_905329745.1). Classification (NCBI taxonomy): domain Eukaryota; kingdom Metazoa; phylum Rotifera; class Eurotatoria; order Philodinida; family Philodinidae; genus Rotaria; species Rotaria sp. Silwood2. The sequence continues at coordinate 12,724 of CAJNSZ010002634.1, forward strand.
ATAATTTCACTACCATCAAATTCAGATATTCGAAATAGCTTCATTAAAAGAGGAATTCACTCAATTGATACTTATGCTGATGATAAACTCATTAATAATAGAGGCAATTGTCATGTTTATTCACTTCCATATGAATTTCAAGAATTCTTATTTATGAGTAACTGTTTTCAAGGTGGAAATTTCGATAAAGTCCGACTGTTGTCAATGGACGATATACGTCCATTTGAACACGAGTTATTTACAATTATTGCTCAAGATTTTCCTTTTCTTCAACAATTATCCATATATAATGATAAAGCACAAAAAAATAAGCAACATTATTCATCTACATTGATTACATTTAATCATCTGTTTAAACTAAATCTTTTCTGTGCACACCATGACTATATCATACAATTTCTTTCAGAGAATAACACTTGTTTACCATGTTTGACAAATCTCATCATTATATACGAAAGATTAAGAATTATAACACATGATTTTACAAATGATATGACACGTAGAAATTGTACTAAAATAAAATCTCTAGTTACATGTCAACCACTTGTTGGTACACAAAACTTTTATTCATATTTTCCTTCTCTGTAAATATTTGTCTTGTATAATTCATTTGAATAAAAAATGACTGAATAAATTATCGATCATATTTTATATATAATAACACTTAATTAATTCATAATATAAATTAAAAGGAAAATTGATAGTGTTTTCATTGTTGAAGGATATTGAATATTTAATTATATTATTGAAAAGATTTTCAAATAAATACTAAAATCCTAAACCGACAAGTTACACACTAATGGATGATGATAAACAATAAATTCATAGATTTATAGAAACAGGTCTATTCTCAACTATCAACAATTTAGTTGACGTAGGAACATAAATAGAAAAGGTGAAAATTTGCTTCGTGTCGAATTTTTAGATTTCAACTATTCAACCTTCACTTGAATTGTAAAGCAGAGAGACAAGAGGACCAACGACGACGAGGACTGAGAGGAGAAAAGAGAAGAAGGGCATCGATGGAGTGCATGACAAATTCCAGTGATATTATCACTGACATTTACGTCCCAATAACTGGATTGATAAAGTAATACAGCAAAAATCAATACTAATGGTCACACTGACAATACTGATAGATAGATAAATGAAGATTTTGATCCCAGTATCCAACAAAGGTCTGGATGTGTAAGTAGAAATCAATATGTACCCTTTTTTAGAATCACAACTAGAGCCCACCGGATCCTACTCGGAATCAGATCCGGATCGAGAAATTTTTACTGAACTGGCCCAGATTCAAAAAAACCATCTGATGTACATAATAATCTTTATCAAATGTCTTTTAATTTTTGTTCGTTGCAATTAAAAGAAAATCAGTTTATTTAAGACAAATCTAAATTGAAATCTTACAAGATGATATAAGATCTTACAAGATTCCGATCATCAGATTTTGTAAGAATCTTACACTAAGATATTTCTACGATTTCGGAAGATCATACAATATTCTGTGTCAGTAAGAGCTTGTAACATCTGATATGATCTGTGTATGATTTTTTTCACCTGGGCTGCTGCTAAGGTGTAGTAACGTCAAAATTTCTCTCTTCTCTGATATTTTGTTTTTCAAGAATATTCTCATTCTCTGTTGGACATATATATAGGTATGAGCATAGGCGGCGGACCCATTAGGCTTGGGGAGGCTCAAGCCTCCCCTAAAAAACGGAGAAGAAGGCTTAGGGAGGCTCATTTAATTTGAAAAAAAAGTGGTAGGT
>CAJNSZ010002635.1:0-11539 GCA_905329745.1 Rotaria sp. Silwood2
CACCAGTTATAATGTCAAATACACAACGAGACTGACTTTCTTCAAATCACTTTAGCGAACGGTGGCAAAATTGAATTCGCAGCTGTTTTTGGTCGTCGGTTAGTTTATGCGGTACCCACCGAGCACAAACTTTTCTTAGATTTAAATAATCATGAATAATCGAATTAATTGCCGTGGAACTGATACCCAATATGTTTTCTATTTGCTGATATGTCGAATGAGGATCATCTTCAATTATTTTTCGTACAGCATCAATTGTTTGTTCATTAACAGATGTTGAAGGATGACCTGAACGTGGAGCATCTTTAACAATAAAATTATCGCGTTGAAATTCACGAAGCCAATTGAAGACTGTGTGATCAGAAGGTGCTTGCTCCCCCCATGCTTGTACCAAACGGCCATGGCTATCCTTGTATGTTAAGCCAATTTTCCAATCATATAAAATCATAGTGCGAAATTGTTCACGTGAGAGTTGAAAACTCATATCGAAAGTAAGGCGAGGGTGACATGAAAAAAAAAGAAAAAGTACAACGATGGGTAATGCGTGGACGGCTGAAATTTTGTACATAGTCCTAAATATGTTTAATTATTATAGCGGAATAGATGTCCTCAAATTACCATTTCTAGAAGAGCTGTATGAAAAAACTTTTGTAGTGCCCTATGTATAATGGATAAAAAGAAACGCTAGGAATATTTTACCCATGAGATAACTCGACGTTATCTCATGAGATAAGTCGCTGTGATCATTTTTTCTATTTAATTTATAAATTAATGTTTTGCTCTAAATGTGTAAATACATACTTTAGCCATGGGATAAGTCGATTTATCTCATAAGATAAGTCGAGTTTTCTGATAGGAATCATACATTTTGTAAAAATTGATCGGAAAGAGAATGTTGAAGTGTGTTGGGCTACGAATTTGGATCCACTACTCATGTCCATCATAGAAGGTGACGATCATCTTAAATGATTAAATAATTTGCATCTAACTAATTAATTAGCCATGGCAGACCGTGACAGATAGCCTCTGGGAACCATCAGAGACGGAGAGAAACGCGATCTGGTGACCATCGTGTACTGACAGGCGGTTCCAGGTGACTATTAGAGGTCATGTTTAACTCAGATCTAGTTAGAATATGTATGGAGTATCTGCTTGACGATGTTCGACGGTCTAAAGTAAGGAATATTGGGAAAGTCTACCGAGGTATGCATAAAAGGGAAGTTTTCTGTAGTTAGGAACAATGGGTGTGGGTGTGGATGTGGGTATGGTTGGGTTGGCATGGGGTGTGGGTGTCCATGTGAGTGTTGTTCTTTTTTAAACCCAACACGCACACCCCACACCTACACCCACACCCTATCTAAAAAACTAAACAGTCATCATAAGAGTAAAACTGTTCACGAAATGTTCAAAAATTGATAAAAACGATTATCCGAAATTATGAGGATTTTTTATCATTTATTAGAGAATTGATAGAGGGAAGCAAGGCCTACACAATGGTGAAAACTGCAGCTCTCTAGCACTTTCCATTTTTGAGCTATTGAAAAAATACCCACGGCCATCTTATTATTGAACAGACATTAGGAAAACTATTTCTTATTCAGATAAAATATACTACAAAGTGTCAGAAGCTCGAATTGTGAAAGTAACCAAAGAAAGTACTTCTCACGTGGTCAAATGCGTCCAATTTTTTCAAATAAAGGACCAAAGAAGATTATACAAGCAAAGCAAGTTTTTGAACGTGTTCAGGTTGATTTAGTGGATCTTTCTCGAAAGCCGGCATTCAAAAATGGCATTGAATATCGTTATGTACTTGTCGTCCTTGATATCTTCTCACGATATATGTTTTTACGTCCGTTAACCAGTAAAAGTGCAGGTATTAGTTATATCTTTAAAATCAATAATTAAGTATTTATTATTTGCAATCAGTTACAGCCGATATAAAGCATCATATAGTCGGTAAAAGTCTTTTCAGATGTCTTTTGTACGTTTAATTCGCGTTAGAGATTATTGTTGTTGCATCTGTAGATAGCTGAAAGTTAAGGTTAATTAAAAAGTGCAATTACGTAGCAATTTTCAGGTAAACTTCAGTAGAAATATAATTTGATATTTTTACTAGTGGAAGTGTGTCATCATTTGGAATGTATTTTTCGTGAACACGGAACACCAACAATTATTCAAACTGATCAAGGTACAGAATTTAAAGGTATGTTCGACGAATTACGTAGTAAAAGAAATATTCGACATATTCGATCACGTGCTTATCACCCAGAATCTCAGGGAAAGGTTATTAATTATAATAAAATTCAATTCACAATGCTTTTAATACACGAGTTTAGATTGAACGTTTAAATCGGTCTTGGAAAAATAAAATGGTTTGTGATATGTTAATAAATGGAAATACAAATTGAGTTACCAATCTTTCTTTATATTCTGAAACTTACAATCAGTCAAAGCATCGTGGTCTTGGTATGTGTTGCATTTTGATTGCCAATTTACTGACCATTGTTTTTATTCATAGGAAATTTGACTCCTTTTTTTGTTTATTTCGGACGTGAAGCTGGTACTAAAGGTGGTTCAAATGCAGTTATGAACGAAGATGATGATGAAAATGTATGTATTCATAAATTGAAAAAGTCAAAATGAGTTTGAGCGAAGTAAAACATCTATTGAACTGGCTTTCCACAAAATAGAATATGCCATAAGAGAATTATGATTCATACTTATTCACTTGTAAACATTAGCATAGTCGTTAATAATAAACAAAAACAAGAACAATTCAAATATATTATACAAATCAATATTAATATATGTCTTTGATTGGCAATTTCGATAAATTAAAATCTTTATTTGATGAAAATCGTGAATTCAGATAAACAGGAAGAGTTTTTGTTATAGTTTGACTCTTAAATAGTGATGATAATTGTAATGCTGACTGTAAAGAATAAAAAAAGATCTTGCTTAGATCGTGTTCGTATAAAAAAATATCTAAAATGAATTATATAGAATATAATTAAGTATAAATATTGATAAAATGATATTCTCATGATTGTAAATAAGGCTTCTCTGACTATCATATAGCTATATATATGTTGTATAAGAAATGGGAGTTCATGACAATTTTAAACTGCTCTGAGAAATGCCTTAGGTGATTTTGAAATTGCCCAAAAAATCCTAGGAAAATTTTATATTTCCTTGAATTTTAATTTCTCCCTACAACATAGTTTTTTCGCTCAATTAGGATCCATTAGAGTGGTACATATTTTTCTTTCCGGGGTAGCATAAAGTGGCCTGTGCATTAAGAACTATTTCGAGAAGTCTTACACCTGCTTCATTATAATATTGGCACTTTTGACATCTTATAGTTTGAGTAATGGTGTGACAAGTTTCTTCTATGATACTATAGCTTTTGTAATCCTGTTCATGTCTAACAACTATGACAAAATCAAAGTGTATTTTTATCATGATAAATGATAAATATGTGCCCACAAGCTATATCTTATTGACATATAAAGATTCAATAAAGATGAACTATAATTATTAATTGTTAGACCTATATTGAATTGAATGATGAAGAACCAGTATCGGGAAGTGTTTTAATTAACGCAATTGAAATGAAAGAACAGGCTAAAGAAAAAGCAAATGAAAAAATACAACTTTATTACGACAAGCAAAAATCCATCTACCAAAAGCAAGTTTGCGCAATATCTTGCAATGTTGGCGGTACAGTATACATAGCATTAACTTGCTTTTATATTGATTTTATTATGCTTAACTTGTTTAATCAATGCTATAGTTTTATTATTTGCGTTTGATTTGCTTTTCTAAGACCATTAGTCGATCTCGTTGTAAGATAAGTATTATTTCATTGATATACTTATTAATAAATTAATTATTAAGTAATTATTTGTTCTAGATAAAGTGTTGGTAAAATTAAGTGGAAAATAATTCGATTTATCAAAAAATAGAAATGTTACTCGCCCAGGAATTGTCGTGCAAGCAAAAACAGCTGATTTCTTGTACTTAATTCAATATGAATACAACAATTGCGTTCGTGAAGACTGGTTTTTTGTTGACAACATTACATGTCGAACAGTCCAGGAACAAGAAAAACGGTTGTTCATGGCCACTGGAAAAACTGCATCAAAACATTTCCATCCACAAAATAGAGCGAAAAAAATCAAGATAGGTAAAACATTGAGTAAAACTTCTTCTATTAGCAAATAGCGGCTGTGTTTTCATGACCATACAAAAAGCTATGGAGTTTTGGGAATCCTATAGGATAGCCTAGAAAAAGTTTCACGAGTTGGCGCTACTACCAAAATTAGGATACATATGTGCGTAAATGTGGTAAAAATACGCGCTTGATCAGATGTGATCCCTTTGTAGGGTTTTTAACATACCGAACGGTAGGTTTTGGATAGATTTTTTTACACAGAGACTCCTTATTTTCTACTCTATTTTAAATTACATTGCGATAATTTTCTTGCCATAAAATCCGTAGATCAGCAAGTTTTTTACGACATTGCTTGTTGAATATTGAGTTATATTGCCAAGTAGCTTGACTTTGGTTATTTATGCTGACTTCTGGGTCCAAGCCTTGGGAGGGCCTTATCTTCGACTCTATAAAACTTTGAGAACCTCTATTTTAAGAAATGATAGGCCACATATGGATGTATCTACGCAAACGATTAGATTCTGGAAAAAATATTTTTGCATATGTCTGCTTGGCTCACCACTGTGCTCCAGTGAGTTTTAAGGGAGTTCTTGAGATATGCAACTCACCGAAGACTCATGACAAGGAGTTTCCGGTGATTTTGCATTTTTCACGAGACTCTTCCCAGGGATTTTGTTGGGAACAGTCGACTAGGGTATTGGTACTAGTTTATACCTAATAGATCTATTAAAAAAAACTGAGATCTGACATAATCGTAGCCATTCAGAACATAGTTAAAACGATTTATGTGAGTTTCGTCGTGTTAGAGTGCCATACGTATATATGATTCTGCTGTTTTAGAAAACAAAACAGGTAANAATCAGTCAAAGCATCGTGGTCTTGGTATGTGTTGCATTTTGATTGCCAATTTACTGACCATTGTTTTTATTCATAGGAAATTTGACTCCTTTTTTTGTTTATTTCGGACGTGAAGCTGTTGCTAAAGGTGGTTTAAATGCAGTTATGAACGAAGATGATGATGAAAATGTATGTATTCATAAATTGAAAAAGTCAAAATGAGTTTGAGTGAAGTAAAACATCTATTGAACTGGCTTTCCACATAATAGAATATGCCATAAGAGAATTATGATTCATACTTATTCACTTGTAAACATAATATATGTCTTTGATTGACAATTTCGATAAATTAAAATCTTTATTTGATGAAAATCGTGAATCCAGATAAACAGGAAGAGTTTTTGTTATAGTTTGACTCTTAAATAGTGATGATAATTGTAATGTTGACTGTAAAGAATAAAAAAAGATCTTGCTTAGATCGTGCTCGTATAAAAAATATCTAAAATGAATTATATCAAATATAATTAAGTATAAATATTGATAAAATGATATTCTCATGATTGTAAATAAGGCTTCTCTGACTATCATATAGCTATATATATGTTGTATAAGAAATTGGAGTTCATGACAATTTTAAACTGCTCTAGGAAATGCCTTAGGTGATTTTGAAATTGCCCAAAAAATTCTTGGAAAATTTTATATTTCCTTGAATTTTAATTTCTCCCTACAACATAGTTTTTTCGCTCAATTATGATCCATTAGAGTGGTACATATTTTTCTTTCCGGGGTAGCATAAAATGGTCTGTGCATTAAAAACTATTTCGAGAAGTCTTAAACCTGCTTCATTATAATATTTGCACTTTTGACATCTTATAGTTTGAGTAATGGTGTGACAAGTTTCTTCTATGATACTATAGCTTGTGTAATCCTGTTCATGTCTAACAACTATGACAAAATCAAAGTGTATTTTTATCATGAGAAATGATAAATATGTGCCCACAAGCTATATCTTATTGACATATAAAGATTCAATAAAGATGAACTATATTTAATAATTGTTAGACCTATATTGAACTGGATGATGAAGAACCAGTATCAGGAAGTGTTTTAATTAACGCAATTGAAATGAAAGAACAAGCTAAAGAAAAAGCAAATGAAAAAATACAACTTTATTACGAGAAGCAAAAATCCATCTACCAAAAGCAAGTTTGCGCAATATCTTACAATGTTGGCGGTACAGTATACATAGCATTAGCTTGCTTTTATATTGATTTTATTATGCTTCACTTGTTTAATCAATGCTATAGTTTTATTATTTGCGTTTGATTTGCTTTTCTAAGACCATTAATCGATCTCGTTGTAAGATAAGTATTTTTTTATTGATATACTTATTAATAAATTAATTATTAAGTAATTATTTGTTCTAGATAAAGTGTTGGTAAAATTAAGTGGAAAAAAATTCGATTTATCAAAAAATAGAAATCTTACTCGCCCAGGAATTGTAGTGCAAGCAAAAACAGCTGACTTCTTGTACTTAATTCAATATGAATACAACAATTGCGTTCGTGAAGACTGGTTTTTTGTTGACAACATTACATGTCGAACAGTCCAGGAACAAGAAAAACGGTTGTTCATGGCCACTGGAAAAACTGCATCACAACATTTCCATCCACAAAATAGAGCGAAAAAAANTACTCGCCCAGGAATTGTAGTGCAAGCAAAAACAGCTGACTTCTTGTACTTAATTCAATATGAATACAACAATTGCGTTCGTGAAGACTGGTTTTTTGTTGACAACATTACATGTCGAACAGTCCAGGAACAAGAAAAACGGTTGTTCATGGCCACTGGAAAAACTGCATCACAACATTTCCATCCACAAAATAGAGCGAAAAAAAATAAAGATAGGTAAAACATTGAGTAAAACTTCTTCTATTAGCAAATAGCGACTGTGTTTTCATGACCATACAAAAAACTGTGGATTTTTGGGAATCCTATAGGATAGCCTAGAAAAAGTTTCACGAGTTGGCGCTACTACCAAAATTAGGGTACATATGTGCGTAAATCTGGTAAAAATACGCGCTTGATCAGATGTGATCCCTTTGTAGGGTTTTTAACATACCGAACGGTAGGTTTTGGATAGGTTTTCTTGCACAAAGACTCCTTATTTTCTACTCTATTTTAAATTGCATTGCGATAATTTTCTTGCCATAAAATCCACAGATCAGCAAGTTTTTTACGACATTGCTTGTTGAATATTGAGTTATATTGCGAGGAGCTTGACTTTGGTTATTTATGCTGACTTCTGGGTCCAAGCCTTGGGAGGACCTTTTCTTCGACTCTATAAATCTTTGACAACCTCTATTTTAAGAAATGATAGACCACATATGGATGTATCTACGCAAACAATTAGATTCTGGAAAAAATATTTTTGCATATGTCTGCTTGGCTCACCACTGTGCCCCAGTGAGTTTTAAGGGAGTTCTTGAGATATGCAACTCACCGAAGACTCATGACAAGGAGTTTCCGGCGATTTCGCATTTTTCACGAGACTCTTCCCAGGGATTTTGTTGGGAACAGTCGACTAGGGTATTGGTGCTAGTTTATACTTAATAGATCTATTAAAAAAACTGAGATCTGACATAATCGTAGCCATTCAGAAAATAGTTAAAAAGATTTATGTGAGTTTCGTTGTGTTAGAGTGCCATACGTATATATGATTCTGCTGTTTTAGAAAACAAAACAGGTAAAAATATAGTTTCAACGATTGATCAAACATCAAAGAATACAACAAGTAATAAAATATGCACATCAAATTTTCGTAAGACATACTTTATACTTTTGTAAAGTTCTTTTTTCCTATCTTTTGCTTTCAGGTCAAAGATATCAAAAATATTGCGAAGAAGATAAAGTGTTCTTGAAGAACACTACAAACAATACATGTGATTCATTTAACAATATTCAATGTTCTTCACAACCATTAACTACCAACTCCTTTAACAAGGAAAGTACAAATGAAAATAAAACAGTTTCGTTCCACTCACAAGGTCTAGATGGTAATTATGATGCAGAAAAATTTATTTATAACGCTCTCTGTTTTGCATTTTGCTTACATTTCATACAAATAATTTTATAGTTGCCTATGTAATACTAGTTATTCATCAACACTAGTATATATCAGATAAGTATAACATTCATTATTGGCTAGTTTGTTTGGTCTCCCAAATAGTTGTATTTATGTTTAGGATACGATGAACTAAAGAAAGTAGATAATGAAGATCATTTAATGAAAAATTTTGATGATACATCAGATGAAGTTCGATTCGAAATTCCTTTTTTCTGTAAGTTCATGCTGCCATTCATAAGCTTTTGTAAATTACTGCTATTTTGACAATAGATCCTGAAACATCTGATGAATTACAATCTCGACAATATAAAGAAATGAGAAAAAAATGTGTTGCTTGTGATCCAGCTATTCCAAACAATGGTGGTGCTGTGACAGAAGGCAATTTAAGATTCATATTTGTAGCAACCTGTACTTTGGATTACTTTTTATCATTTATGCGACTTGCTTTTCTCACTAACAATTCTTTTCGATATTTTCTTGAATCTGCAGCACAATGTGAAAATATCGTGGCTCAAACACTTCTCAAAATGGAGCCCTCATTGCACAAACTGGATTGGAATATGGCACGCTTTATTTGGTCAAAAATGATTGGTGTTGTAGACAAGGCACTCAAGCAGCAACATGGAAGTGAAAAAAATACATTTGGTTATTTAAAAGTGCGTGTTCCATAATTCTAACTGTTTCTCGACATATCGGAGCTGAGTACATATTACATANACATAATAGTAGCCATTAAGAAAATAGTTAAAAAGATTTATGTGAGTTTCGTTGTGTTAGAGTGCCATACGTATATATGATTCTGCTGTTTTAGAAAACAAAACAGGTAAAAATATAGTTTCAACGATTGATAAAACATCAAAGAATACAACAAGTAATCAAATATGTACATCAAATTTTCGTAAGAGATACTTTATACTTTTGTAAAGTTCTTTTTTCCTATCTTTTGCTTTCAGGTCAAAGATATCAAAAATATTGCGAAGAAGATAAAGTGTTCTTGAAGAACACTACAAACAATACATGTGATTCATTTAACAATATTCAATGTTCTTCACAACCATTAACTACCAACTCCTTTAACAAGGAAGGTACAAATGAAAATAAAACAGTCTCGTTCCACTCACAAGGTCTAGATGGTAATTATGGTGCAGAAAAATTTATTTATAACGCTCTCTGTTTTGCATTTTGCTTACATTTCCTACATATAATTTTATAGTTGCCGATGTAATACTAGTTATTCATCAACACTAGTATATATCAGATAAGTATAACATTCATTATTAGCTAGTTTGTTTGGTCTCCCAAATAGTTGTATTTATGTTTAGGATACGACGAACTAAAGAAAGTAGATAATGAAAATCATTTAATGAAAAATTTTGATGATACATCAGATGAAGTTCGATTCGAAATTCCTTTTTTCTGTAAGTTCATGCTGTCATTCATAAGCTTTTGTAAGTTACTGCTATTTTGACAATAGATCCTGAAACATCTGATGAATTACAATCTCGACAATATAAAGAAATGAGAAAAAAATGCGTTGCTTGTGATCCAGCTGTTCCAAACAATGGTGGTGCTGTGACAGAAGGGAATTTAAGATTCATATTTGTAGCAACCTGTACTTTGGATTACTTTTTATCATTTATGCGACTTGCTTTTCTCACTAACAATTCTTTTCGATATTTTCTTGAATCTGCACCACAACGTGAAAATATCGTGGCTCAAACACTTCTCAAAATGGAGCCCTCATTGCACAAACTGGATTGGAATATGGCACGCTTTATTTGGTCAAAAATGATTGGTGTTGTAGACAAGGCACTCAAGCAGCAACATGGAAGTGAAAAAAATACATTTGGTTATTTAAAAGTGCGTGTTCCATAATTCTAACTGTTTCTCGACATATCGGAGCTGAGTACATATTACATANGTGAAAATATCGTGGCTCAAACACTTCTCAAAATGGAGCCCTCATTGCACAAACTGGATTGGAATATGGCACGCTTTATTTGGTCAAAAATGATTGGTGTTGTAGACAAGGCACTCAAGCAGCAACATGGAAGTGAAAAAAATACATTTGGTTATTTAAAAGTGCGTGTTCCATAATTCTAACTGTTTCTCGACATATCGGAGCTGAGTACATATTACATATTAATGTAGTCTATAGATTGATATAATATATTCTTTTAATACTTGGCAGTTCATTTATTGAACCACTATCGAGAAGCTGAATAACGAAATCCGAAATTTTCCCATCGAATTTATGTCACACGATATTCAAATTTAAAGAATATTTCATGTTTATCAATTTAACTATGAAAAGAATAACTGCGGAAGTAAAATTATTTAAATTTTCAGAAATCAAAACAAAAATGTTGATTTAAGTAGATATGATACCTTCAGCACACAATTCAATGAGGCAATACCATCTAATTTATAATGATACTTTTCAAAAACGTTTTTGTCGTTAAAAATTAAACTATTTATATATCCTTTCTATGATGTCGTTTGCAGAATAAGATGAATCAAAATACATTTGCATGTCAAATGGTTCAATATCAACAAATCGAAGAAGACCTGGTAACTGAAGTTTATATAAATTGTTTTGGTTCTGAAGATGCATTTTTTGCGAATCATCTGAGTAATTTATTACAAATGTATGAATGTGAAACTGAGTGCAATAACATCAAATGCCCGATCAAAAAAAAGGTTTATCGAAATTCATATTTATCTTTCAAGTATGTGCTGAAACTTTGAAACTATTTAGGAAGTTCTCAGTTTCTTTAATTATCAATTAAAGAAATCTATACTATAGAATTCTATATCATAGAATGCTAGAAGAATTAGGACTAGGTTATATATTGTTCCGAAGTAGTAATCGCGAATTTATTCAACTTGAGTACCAATAACTCTCACATGTTTCAAAGTTCTTCTCACGATTTTCGCTTCACAATAATCGATTTATAAACTATATTTCAATTAAAAGCTGATATACGACTAACGTTAATAAGGGACATATAATGTGTGCAAATTTTCTTTTTATTTTTGAAGCTAATCATCTTATTTACTATGTAGTTTTAAAACAGTTTAAAACCATGTTTTGAAATATCTTTCTCGGTATTTTGCCACTAATAGTTAAGATAAACTACTATCTCAGATAAAGAAATTGACTAATGTAGAGATTTGAATAAAATAAAGAATCAAATCATGGACAGGATGATTGACTTCGGTTTTTCTGTCCTTAATATAATATAAACTTTCTCTAATTCCTAAAACAGTCAATGTAGCTTTATTCACAATTTTATTATTGTATAAATGAAATAAGATTACTATTTGAAAGAAGCATCTTTACAAAAAATTTGATCAACTAATTTGATCGGCTTTTGTACAAAAGAAGTCATCTTTTTGTC
>CAJNSZ010002636.1:0-14486 GCA_905329745.1 Rotaria sp. Silwood2
ATATACTCACATTCTACTAAAATCCCATTAACTTTGGACAGAAGGCCTAAAGGGATTTAATCTTTAGAGGTTTTTCATACCTCACGGGGGTCTATCTTTTGCACAAAGTCCGAACTCAAAAGGGATTTGACAGTTGGCGATGTTCCCTCGTTAGTAGCCTAAAATAAAACTTATAAGACATGATTAAAATGGGGAAAAAAAGAGAAGAAAAGTGACTCATTTATAATCTGGATCAACTGTTATATGTGAAATATATTGAGATCTAGTAGTTTCTGTTCCAAATAAGTTTTGAAGAAAGAACTCTCGATAGTTGTGATGAACTACATTTACAATGAATATTGTTTTTCGTCATATTTGAAAAAATCTATAATAAAAATACGAAAATTACTGAAGATGAGATACAACCTTATGACGAAAAACAATATTCATTTCTGATCATGATTATATTGTGCAAAGCATGAGACTACACCTAACAGTAATAATCTAGAAGTAGTACCATCTATCATGAATTATGTTGCGACTAGTGAACGGTGTGACCAACATTCATTGTGGATAATCTCTGTAGAAAACCTACTGCAGTTCACACATACAGGATATGTGACTATTTTCGTACCCGAGCCTATTCGTGACTAAGTTCTAGTTATGGTCACGGTCACTGTCACGATCACGATCACAGCCGTGCCCATGACTACCGTGGGTCCTGGTGGTCATCCCGAGCACTACTCTCTGGGTCTACCATGTGCAGAAAGTTTCATGAAAATAACATGTATCATATCGAAAATCGATTTTGGAGGGAGCGGTCTTAATGATACCCCCCCCACCTTTCCTAACATGAAAATCAAGATTTTTTCGATTTTTTGTTTTTCATTGATAAATATACTTCAAAGTGGCCTCTATCGATCTGCGAAAAAAATCCTTTTGACGATGTTTTGACTTCGAAAAAAAACGATTTCCGAGATCCCGTATCTAGAAAAAAAGGGATTTTTTACTTTTTTTCTCAAAATATATCATTTTTGCGTTTAAACTGCTTGCAGTTGTGTCATTTTTGTGGTGGCATCAGGTTGGAATCGCATGTTGGGATGCGTAAGTCATCTTTCGACTTAATTCTAGACACCTGATCAAGTTTGTTCGAAATGTGACTAATTCGAAAATTTTTCAAGCAAGATAAATCTATAAAACTTCTGAAAAATAGGTTAGTAGATGGAAATTTAGAACTCAACAAAATGTAGCTACGTGTCGTTCATTTGTTCGTCAATCATTTGAGTAACTGTTGACAGCTTTCCACTATCTTTCACGTCTTCTTCTCTCTATCCAAGATAGACGTGAAATAGGAACGAAAACAGGAGATAATCTTTAATCGATATATTGTTTTTCACTGACTACAGGCATCTTGCAGATATAAAAAAGTACTCCCTGGACGTGAAAATGACGTCATCGAATGCACTGTGACCGAAAGCCTACAAAAAACTTCAATAGAAAGAAAAAAAACAACGAGTATTCAAGAGAAAACCGAAATTCAATTTTGTTTTTCATTTTTCTCAAAATCAATTTTTTGCAAAAAAGTACTGTTTCGCCTCCATATTTCCCGCATAGTAAGAGATATCAAGCTGCAACTTTTTTCACATATACTAGACACTATTTAGCTTGAGTATTCTTTTTTTATTTCACAAAATATTGCTCCGGTGATTTTTGGCAGCCTTTACAAAATTTGCCCTATTAAAAAAACAAGCGTTTTTAAGGGTGTCTCCAGTATTTTGGCTTTTTTATTCGAAAAAGAAAAGATGTAAGAAAACCAAAAGAAATTATCTACCCCAAATAGTGTCTCTAGTATCTGTAAAACAAAATTTCAGCTCGATCGGACGTAGTATCTCGGAGAAAGGGAAAGGAAAAGTGCGGTAATTTTGACCCATCGTGACACCAATATCTCATAGAAAACAGCATCCGAAAACTTTGAGTCTATGACAACTTTTGCTCTACTTATTGAGATCTATCTGCTCTATAAGTTTCAAAATTTTCTGACGATGCGTTCTCCAGAAACTCCGGAAAGATGGGGGAGGGATACCCTTAAACTAACTTGAATAGGATTTCCCATTACCATTCTTGCCGAGAATTTCACGCCACTCCTTTAACAAGTGATTCTCTTCGATCATATAGTTTTTGACAAATTTCTACATATGTATATTTATATACAAGCAGATGTATTAAACAAATTTATTGAAGTTTGATTATTTAAGAAAACAAATCGGGCGTACACACTTAACAAGATAATCAATGATTGTGGTATACACGTAAATTGTTAATTTTCCTGCAAACAAAGGAACATATCGAACCAGGTAAATATTATACAATACATGTATGTGTTGTAGCAAATTTTCTTTCTATCATAATTAAGTTCACTGATTAGCATATGTACACTAGTAAATAGCAAAAAACAATAGAAAACGATAAGAAAGACGTGTAGTATTTTCATAAACTAAAGAAACTCAAATGTACAAGAGAAAATAGCAAAATAGAAAGAAAATGTATCACCATGCAAAAAAACAATGAGAAAAAGAAAATTATTCATAAGAAAAAGAAATGCATGTTAAATATGTAACTCGACCTTGAGCATCGTTTACATCGTTTTAATATTAAATTAATTCACATAGTTGTTTTTATCGTCTAAAACAAGAAAATAATTAATAATATAGTAAATATTTTGTTTAATTATAAAGTCAAAAATAATATCTCTATCAGAAAAATGACTGATTAATTTGTTCTTTCTTAGAAAATCTTCAACGAACTTGATTGATTGTTTATTTGTCAGATTTATCTTATTGTTTTATATAGTACATCATTAAAGACGGCATACAATTTCTTGTATGTGAATTGATCAAAGGTATACATTAATTGTATTCTATTGTTCGAACAAACATTAAACAATAGAAGATAGACTGTCTCCATTCTCGCTCAACAACTTATACTTCATTTTTCTGAACTGCCATTTTTTTGGTGTCGACGAAGATCGAGTTGTGATGTACGTTTTTTTTCTTGGAAAAATACCGATCCTAGAGTTCAGCAGAAGCAAAGTACTTGGGACACCATCGAAAAACGTGTTTTTCCCAATGGTACTACGTTTCTACTGATTGTCAAACGTCGTAGGAGCGATATGAAGAACAAAAAAACTACATCCGCACACCATGATTCAATCAAAATATATATTAAAAAATGTTGAGCCCGATTGCTCATATCTTGTAGGAGAAAAGCGAGAAAAACTTTCGTTTCTTTTTCTTCAAAAATTGATTTTGGTGAAAACATAAAAAAATATAAAATGTTGTTTCTTTTTGACATAGATCTTTTTTCTTTTTTGCTCATTCTGAAGTACTATAACTGATCTTGTGTCGCACTATAAACGTGGGTATAAAGAGCTATTTCTCACAAAATATTTATAGCGTTAAAAAGAACTCGATTGTGAACATAAACTTTAATTGTACGAGTTGATGAATACAGGTCATGGCTTTTTCTCTTTCTCATACATTGATTATTTCCTGTCTAGAACTTGGTTCATTCACTTTATTAGTATCTTTTAGATGGCTGAAGGTATTGGTGTCAATGAAGGAAGCCCTTACCCACAGTCTTATGAAAGCAAGGTGATATATAACCCTAGTTATCATCAATAAACTTACACTGATCGACAATTTATAAAAAACAACGTATTAAATAAGATAAGTGCATTAGATTGGCATGTAGAAAAACAATGTTTTTATTTAAGTTAGATGTTCTTGTAACTAAGCTGTCAAAATTTATACGAATTGATACAGTTCTGATTTTTTTTTACAACTGATAGAAGACAATTCAAATCATCTTTAGAAATAAAAATCTTAAGATCGAAAAAACTTATGTTAGATCTGAAAAGAGGGTGCTCTTAAAAGTAACTTAAGTCAATGGCTTTCCATCTTTGTTCACGAAATCATAATGAAACGTAATACAAATTGATTGCGATAATACTTATTTGTTTGATAATTCTTTGAGTGAAGTTTTCATATATACAATTTAGTAATACAACACATTACTAGCTAGTGAGTCTACAACAGTTGCTTGCGAAAAGTACGAATGTGGATTTTTTCTTCATTCACATTCACATCCTGATAATTTATGGCATACATATTTTCTAGAGTATTCATACTTTCAAGGAACTTTTGAAGACTAGAACAAATAAATCAATCAGTTTATTATGATGATTATTCTCTCACGAGAAATCAATTTTATTTATTAATGCATTTCAATATTTTATTCAAAATTCTTGTGGATGTTTCCGTAGCGAGATAGTGGCCGAGTGAGCAACTGTCCATTTTTTTCTAGCTACCATAGAAAACACTTTAAAAAAAAAGGTAAAACTTCAGCTGCGGTGAAACTAACAACATCCGTTATTGTTTTCTTGATATTGTCACTCGTAAATGACGCTGGGTTAGTTTCTTTTTTCTATCTTGCCCTTGATTTCGATTCGATTTTGTGTCAGGAAACCCACGTCTTAAAGTTAATGATAGAATCACCTTACAGTTTTATATTGAGTCGTCATGGCGAAGTAACTATATTGTTCAGCATGTATTCAATACGTACTATGTTCAAACCTCGGTACTACCAGCCATGCGTTGGATCTGGGCAAGTCACTAACGATCGTCTGTCTCGAATCATTCATCCTTGAGCACAAGAACTCTGCATAAGACGGGTCTTTATGTCCATGGCTGTAGCTAGTATTAAGTATAACAAAGATATCGGATAACTGAATCTGCTGCTAGGTAGCACCTGATATCGCAAGGTAGTCGAAAGACAAGAGTATTTTTCTTCTTCAGTCTTACATCAATATTAAACTTCTTCTAGTGTTTCAGACTCAAAGAGTCAGCGTCATTATGATAACAACCAAGGAACAACATTCGGTATCTATTCTTAAACCAATACGAAGAAATCTATTATTATTAGCCTTTATGTAAGAAATTTAATTTTGATAGAAACAAAACTGGGTTATTCTTAGTCTTTTTTTTGCTTTACCTTTCAAGTACATCTAACGCATAATTTCGTCCACAGTTATTATCCCAAAATTCTTGATTATTGGTTTGCAAACAAATGGCAAAATAAATTTGTTTGGGAACTGATGTTTTATCATCATATTTGTCTAGACGTATTTCAAATATAAATGTATCTGTAATGTCATTTGGACAATTCATTGAATGCAATCCATATATATCTTGAAAGTTTTTCCAATCATTTTTACTAATACGAACAAAAACACGTTTGTCATGAGCACAATTATGGACACGAACTGTTCCATATGCTATTGAATCTTTTGTATATAAACATTCAAGCATTACTTGTTGTTCGTATATTAACGGGAAAACTTTTGTTCTAGAAGTAAAGTATTTTGAAACTAAATAATATTGATTTGTTGATTTTTTAGAGGCATTGAAAGATGTAGATGGAGACGATCGATTAAAAACATTTGAAAGGCCAAAAGGACATGGAGATGTAGATAATGAATTTGATTGACCTTTGACTACCCATAATTGTTCAAGTTTATTTCGGATACATTCTTGAATAAGTGAATTTGCTGATTGATCTGGTGGAGTCATATAACGAATAGATTCTAGATCAAGACCCTAAAAGTAACAAATAAATATAATGCCTACTATATTACAGACGATATTTATTTCAGTTTTAACTAAACATTAAATGTCAAGAATGACTATAGATTTAATAAAAAACAACTAATCCTTAAGTTTTGAATAATTCTCTTTTATTATTTAATTTTATAAATTCGGAACATATCTTAATATTATATTGTTTCGAAACGTCATCTATACATATTATTATAAGTTCGAATTGCAATAAATATTTTTCTTCCATTGGAATAAATGCAGAACAAAGTTCAACGAGAATCTTCCAAAAAAGAATCATTGAATCAATTTATTCAATTAAGTATTCTTTTCTGAGTTTTATGAATAATTGAAAAGTTTGGAATACAAATATAGGTTTTTATTAATTTTAATTTTAAATCAAAACTACAAGCGAATAGAACAAGCTATATGATGAAATTCTATGTAATTCAGACTGGAAGAAAAACCATCTGATAGACTGTTTGGTAAAATCTGCACTAGATTAGCGGTTATTTAATATGTAAACGGTCGGCTATTGTTTTTTGACCACCATTCTATTGTAGTATACCGGTAGTTCTTCTCAGATCGGCAATCTACTGTCGGCATATCAGTAGTGGTACCAGCAAATGTGTAACATGGAATGATGCAATCTCAGCTGTTTAGAAAAACATAGATCGTCAATTAAAATTAGAAGAAGACTGAAGTTAGCAGTTAAAAAGAATTCTAATATTCATTAATGAAATAGCTATCACAAACTTTGAAAGGTTGAAAAATCGAACGATTCTGGTGCTCTTTTTTTCTCTCAATGAACTCTCGTCAGAAGACTACTTGACACCAAACATAAGAACATTTGATATTCGCATTAATTTCCCTGTTAAAATAAGAAAAGACCTATAAAAAAAAACTCTAGAAGACATGTTTATGTGTATTGTTGACCATTGAAGGAATGTACATCTGTGTTACAATAGGCTCAAACTACAAACTTTGAAATTCTTTACATTGAAACATGAGCAAAAGGAAAAATATTTCAAGTTTTCTATTTAATAAAGTTAGTACTGAAATGTATCAATTTATATTTTGAAAAATCAATGAAAATTTAATGATTGTACTTTTGTTGATAATTGGATAACGTAAAATATTTTCAAAGACAACAAAGTTCTCTCAAAAATCATAAAAAATACTTGTGTGGACATCTATCTCCATTCCAGTTTATTTAGAGATGTACAGCATAAGCTTTTCTTCACTGCCTTACCATATTTTATGGAGTTTTTATTCACTTTGTCCCTACTCTACTCTGCGGCTATCTTGTCTTAACTCTACCCACGCTATAGAACCTAATAATTTTATTCTAGCCTACATTTTTTCTCCTCTTAACTTCATTCTATGTTCCAGGGTAGGATAATGATATAGTTGCCTTGTAAGCTCTACTGCATATTTCTCTTTTCCTTCTGAGTATTCTGGCTCTATCTTACCCTACGCTAACGATAACAATTTCTGACCTTGTACCACTTTTATTTCATTCACACGATCTTTGAAAAACGTTTTTCGTATCTTATGTAAAACGACACTGCTGTTATCTATTCATAAGACACACAAAACATACCAACGTATCGGCGAAACGAACAACTTTTTTTGATGTTTTATCCAATAAAGCTGATTTTTTATTTAATACAGCAATACCCAATGAATTCGAACGTGTGCCAATAGCATGTGCTACTTTATCTTTTTCATTATCATCGCTTTCAGTATACACTGAAGAACGAACTGATGAATTCAATGTATGTGTTGAATCATGTAGTAACGATGCACACAGTTGTTGTTTTTGTTGTTTTATTTGTTTATGTTCTATTTGATGATCATTACTAAATGCAATATTATCATTAGGAGTTGTTGAATTATAAGATTTATGAAGAAATCCTTCATATTCATTATTGCATACATCGGAATTTGATTCACCAGAATCGAGTAATGTTACTTTATCTTAGATGAAAAACAATAGAAAATAGAGTTTTATTTTATTTTATTTTATTAATTACCACTATTCTTATTTGAGATTCGTTGATTATTTCTTTCATTTTGTTCATATTCATCATATTCGTCGATTTCATCAAGATCATCTATTTCAAACTCATCATTATCACTAATCTGCTCAAAGCCAAGGTTAAAATCAAAGTCGTCTGGTGGTGTTGATGTACTTTCTTCATGTTCAATGTCAGAAAACGTACTACATATACCGGATGATGATGTATTTGAACTAAACGTACTACACCGTCTACCGACATTAAACAAACTAGAAGCACAAGTAATATCAAATCGTGATAATGTATCAATATTAGATGCTGGTGAACTATTTTCTGAACAAGAATGCATACGATGTTGATATGGATAATGATTAGTGTTCTTAAGTGTATCTTTTACATAAAATAAATCATGTGCATGTGAAGATGTTTTCTGATGATCAAGTAATGGATTATCATTATAATTATTATTATTGTTAATATGGGTATTTGTTGAACAATGCCCTGAATTTTGTAAGTATTGCATTACTTTATCATTACTTGATAAAAATGAAGCATTGAGACTGTTATTAGTATTTGCTATTATAGTTTTACGAGACATCGGATGTAGGTTAACGTAAGAACTATTTATTCTATATGAATATATATATTACAACGTAGACAATATAAATATAAACGTTACCATGAATAAACAAAAATAATAACCCGTCTTGTTAGTATGACAGAGAGAAAAAAGAATAAAACTATATATATATATAGTACCCATAACTCTTGAGGGTTTTCGGGTACACTTTGTTCGTCGATAAATAAATTGGCAGACATAGTAACTAATAATAGTAAGGAAGAAAGAGGAAAAATAGTCTTCATCCTATTCATTCAAATAACCCTTGCAAAAAGGAAGAACAAGAGACCAATTCAATACATATATATGACTCATTGATTATTACTTGTTATTTACTGGTGAATTTTATGCGACAGCCGTCGCTATATCAGAAAAGACTTTAATGTCAGATGTTCATTTGGGTCCATTCTATGTGTCTCTAACACAGAGATGCAGAATCTGTCGTAAAAAAGATAATTTCTCTGAACGAAAGAAATAACTTGAAGAATTTCCATAGGCTCAATAGTTTTGAACAAATATTCCTAAAAAATAAATTCAAAAAAATTTCTTCGAACACAATTTTTTTTCGAAAATTTCTTTAGTCTGAGAAAAATTTTCTGAAACAAGCTTTCGTGCACACGTGTAGATTCTACAATGTACAGCTCTAAGATGTCAAATTTTTATTCACTTAGCATTTGAAGTGAAATATGTACATTCAATTGGCAAATGCAGAATAACGATGGCAAAAGAAAAAGCATTATAACAATGAAAAATAAATGAAAGAAAAAACTATGTAATATACATATAAGAATTTTTAATAGTTCTCAACGAATAGTGGAACAGCAATCTAACCCTTATATTGTTGTATTTTGTTTTTTTTTGTATTTGTCTTTCATTTCTTTAAGGTCATCTATCAATTAAAAACATGCATGTCAATAGATAAGCGTATATATATAAATGTAAAGCTAGACGTAATCGTGATTTTTCGTTCTTTGTATGCAAAAAAAACTATTGCAAGGCAATAAAACATTGGGTACATTATTGGGTTTGACCCAGAATCACTAAAATGTGACATTCATTCAAAGATTATTGTTTTTATTTTTCAAAATATCATTGAAAAATCATGATAAAAATATATTATTTCAAACTATTTACGATTTAAAAATAGTCTTTGAAATTCATCTGTTTCTTCATAGGTGATCAACAAATTGAACACATGAAATAAACGCATTCATTATCAAAGTATATCGAGGCTAAACATCTTTATCAACACTAAAATAAATGGAATGGTATCTCATTATTTAGATTGTCATAATATATTCCGCAAATACAATGTACTAGAAAGAGCCTGGTCAAAAAATCATCAAGTTTTTGCTCATTCTGGAAACATTATAAAATGAAATCCCATGTAAAAGAAAAAGTGAAAAAAAAAACACTTTTACATTCTTTTAATATTGATAAAGTGGAAAAAATTAAATTTTCCTATTATTTTTCATTTTTTTTTTATAACTTTTAGTACGTTTTTTTTTCACTTTTAGAAGTATTTATTGGTACTTCTTCATTGATGAAGTGAGTCGTATTAATTTTTACATTTTATGATGTACTTTATTGTACTTGTGAGTTTCAAAAAAGGAATTAGAAAGACTTGTGATCCTTTCAAAAGTACTAAATAGTATTTTTCGAAATTATGAAGCAAATTATATCCATTTTTATACTTTCAGAATTGCTTTTTTGTACTTCCCGCATATATAGAACTAATTCTTAGTATTTTTCATGATTTTAAAAATACTAAATAGTACTTTTAAATAGAATTAAAGGGTTATATATACAAATTAAGGATTAAGTATGAAATTAAGGGATCAAGCATAGAAATAAGATATACTATATATAAAATTACAAGGTTAAATATAGGACTAATGAGCTAGGCATAACAATGAGAGAGTAACCGTAGAAATAAGGAGATGGATATAACAATAATGGACTAGATATAGGAATAACGGTTAAATATATTGATATGGGTGAAATATAGAATTTAGAACTTAAGGATGAAAAAAAAAGAGGTTAGATATAAGAATAAAAAGTCAAGAACAGAAATAAGGGATTAAAGATAGATAAAATACGTCGGATATAGAATTGATCAGCAGTTACTAGAGTAAGTGTGTTGAATGGACTGTTTTTTTTTTACCGGGGTAGAAGTTTCAAAGGTTCAGTATGACATCTTTTTCTTTAGAGACATTTAGTATCAAAAGGCAAAAATCCATTGAAATCCGGGAAGGATATCTGGGAGATTCCCTCGTTAGTTGTCTGTTTTTTTAAGAGAGTACAACGAGTTTTGATATTTCTAAAGTTTTTGTCCACAAGAGAGACTAGATCTCAAGAAACCAACATCAGGATAGTTGTATAGTGCTGGGATATTTTCATTTTATAATGTTTTCTGAGTGAGGAAAATTTGATGGTTATTTTATCAGATCATTTTTACCTGGTTTTCCAACAAAAAGCTGTGATTCTTGTCGGGTCACGCGAAAAAGAATTCACTTTCGAATTCAAACTTAGATATGAACAACATTTAGTTTTACACATGAGAGAATTTCGAACTTTCAGGTCTACGTCAATTGTTTGAAGTGACAGTTAGACGCTGTATAGAATTGATCGTAATGCTAAAAAATAAAATCGAGAAAAACAATTTCTTAATATTATAAAGGAATAATTCAGAGAGATCCAAAAAATAGCTAACAATCTATTCAAGCACAACGAACATAATATATGAGTATAATTACAAAGGTTTAATAAGCTCTTCTAATCCAGTATAAAACCTCACAAGAGAAAGCAGTAATTGCTTTAAAAACTTTGCATAACCCATATACTTTTTCATTTTTTTAAAGCTTCTATTTGCTGCGGTTTTCGCTATTCGACAATTAATGTACTTGTTGTTTTTTCGTCAAATTTCAATAAATTCAAAATTTAGATGTCAACATTCAATAATCGTTTACCAGCCGAATGAGATCTATGAATCCATTCTATAGGATGAATCTGCTTTTTCACATACCACTATCATTCTCGTGTAGTGCTGTATTTGATTGAATTACACATCTAGAAATTGAGGCTTGTGAAAAGTGAATTAGGAATCACTCTTCTGTCAAACATGCGACCAACTGATGCCACCCAATTGTCGCTTTTTCCGAACGTTTAATATCTCTGGATAGAAGATACTAGAAAAATTATAGCTTATCCAACGAACTAATCTCATTAAGAACGTTGTTCGGACAAAGTTTGAAGTCAAAAATCGATTTTTCATTTGATCTGAGGAGGACTACAACTTTTTGTTGAAAAACTCACTAAAATTTGGATATCTCGAGAACAAAAATTCAGAAAACCACACTATTCTAAACTTTTCTATTACTCTCTAGCACTCATCAAATGAATATCGTCTCGCTCGAAAAGCGATTTACTATCTGAAGAGGTTCTCTCGTTGATTTGTTTTGAAGAGCACTTTCAAATAGTAAATGAACTGAATCAAGCAGTTGTTGAAATAATGGAAAATTATCCCATATGGGCAGATAGTTATTTTCTTGAATAGTCACATATGAACGTTGTTAGATGTGTAAGTACCATTTATATTAAACTTGATTTTTTGTTTTTGACAATTTTCTGCTTATTAAAATACAATGTATTTAAAAAACAAAAACTTTACAATAGGCTAGATTTTTGTTCGTTGTTTATGCAATATGTATTTATTCATTTCTATTTTTTATATCTTTATTTAATAAAAAGAAAGCAATTTATTTGAAGAATCAGGCTCTTTCTAGAAGGTTGTTTTTTTTATACTAGAAGTTTTTTATGAATGGCTCCATACAATATTATTCGTAAATCTTTTCATTTGTTTTCTCACAACAGACCTCGATTTATATTCGATGTAATTTTTTTTGTAAAAACTGTATTGTTCTCTTGAATAGTATACATGATTCAAATGTCACTCGAGATGATTATTGTAGTTATATATTCAAAAAAAAAATCTATTCCTATTCGTCGACATTATACAAAGAATTACTACGTCTTCTATTATTGAAAAAGTCATTACTTGGATGAATACATTAAATTAATTTATCTCATTATAGTATGCTTTTCTGTTTCGTTCGACAATTTTTTCATTGAAAAATTGGTTATATTAGTATACATCTAAATAAAAGCTCAGTCATGTGTACTTGTTGATCCCCGAAAAATACTCTTCGATTTAGACATCTTATGCAAATTATTCAATACGAATATTTTATATTTTCTTATGTCTATCTCTAATTTGTTAAAAAAGTAATTAAGCTTTATATTGTTGATTTATACATTGTTTGATATAATATGAAGTAAATATTATTCTTGTTTTTCTATATTCATTATTGATTGTATTTGAAAACATATCTAAACACAATCAATCTCATTAACATTAATATTTGAAGACTAGTTTATTATCGAAATATAATAGCAATATCAACTATTTATATTAAGTATAGATGATGAGATTCATCAAAAAATAACAATACAATATACAAATGCATAAGTTAAATAAGAAAACTAGTAAATGCTTAAAGAAACCCAACAGAAAGAAAGATATAATTTTAGTTAATGACATCATGCGTACGTCAAGAAAGAAAGAATGAAGAGCACATATACATAATACTTGTAAGGTTTTTTTGTCTTATGGCACGTCTCACGAACGTGCTACTTACGTCTGACCAAAATTTCTCATCTCATTAAATAGTAATATAAAGATAATGAGATATTTTCAATTTTATTTTATCAAATGTTGAGAATAGTTGCCATGATTATTTAAATCAAGGTCAATCCTTTTGTAATAATTTATTAAAAGTTTTTTTGGCCTCTTTTTCTAAAAAAATTTTAGCTACCTTGGAAATGAACATGAGCTAATTATATTTCATTTGTTTTAAAAATTTAATGGAATTTTGTTCGATCATGTCAGTTGCATTCTAGCATTACTAGTGATGTGATATCGATTTATTTTAGACAGGTTAGTCATAAGTCATCTAATGCTAACTGGCTTATTGAAGATGAATTGTCAAAGACTGTTGTTCATGAAGACAGATTTTAACCAAAACTTTGTTTGGTATATTCTTTAAATCAAATAATCCTGGGTGTAGATAAAGGCAAGACTGTATATCACAATTATTATATTGAAAATTGCCCGAAGCCTTTTGTTAATGAAATATGGAAACAAACATGGACACTAGATTCAAAATGTACAAAATTGTTTGACGATCATCGTTGACTTCATACTCATCCAATGTTATTAATTCAATGATAGAAGAAGGCATCAATATAATGTCATACCCAACATATTCGCCAGGCCTGATACTATATAATTTTTGGTTAACTAATTCTATCGAATGTAGTTTAAGTGATTAAATAAATGAAACATGACTAGCTCATGTGGTTTCCAAGGTAGCTAAAATTTTTTTAGAAAAAGAGTTCACAAAAACTTTTAATAAATTATTAGAAAGGATTGACCTTGATATAAATAATCATTGCAACTATTCTCAACATTCGATAAAATAAAATTGAAAATATCTCATTATCTTTATATTACTATTTAATGATATGAGAACTTTTGGTCAGACCTAAGTATAACAATTGCAAAGTTGTTATTATACAATAAATACAGGCAGAAGATCTATGTATCAATATAGGAGATTATCGTTTTTATAGACCTTAAATTAGGTAAATATTTCAAATATAAAATCTCAATTATTAATATAAGAAATGGTGTGAATCTAGGGTAAAAGAAACGAATAGAAGTAATGAAGAGATCGATATATATATATATTCGTAACCCATGTGGTTCGAACCGGAAAAAAACCGGCGGTAGACCGTTCGGTATAATGTGCACTCTACCGGCGGTTTTGCCGGTAGTTACAAAAAAACCGGCGGTACTTACCGGTAGTAACAAAATAACTGGCGGTATACCGGCACGATCAGGGTACGAATCTACTGATCCGCAGTCTTACAAATCTAAGAATAAATGTAAATTATCATAGGCCGCAAATTGGTTTAGTGAATCTATTTAATGAAAAATCCTCGTATTTTTATATTTAGATATCGAAAATTTTTTTTTTTGAGTGAAATTTCACTGTTTCCGAGAAGAATTTAAATAACGGTTACATTTCACTCAAAAACAACTTTCGATATAGAAATAAAGAAATAAGAGGAATTTTAATAAATAGATTCACCTAA
>CAJNSZ010002637.1:0-14473 GCA_905329745.1 Rotaria sp. Silwood2
TATGTAAAAATATCAACAGGTTTACATGTCAATTTTCGGAAACTCAGCGTAGTTTTTCAGAGACCCTCTGAAAACCCCATTTTGAAGGTCCGCCTCGAAAAAACTTTGCTTGAAGACAGATGCTCCTGGGTCTTGGCTATCGAACGTTGAAAACCGCAAGTCTCTATCTCTTTCCTATCAAAAGTTATTCATGAAACAACCACCCGCCTTATATTTTGGCGTCGACAATAGTATCACAACTTTTAATTAGTCAGATGTTTTTACGAAGTAAGAGACTGAAGCAGTCTTAACTCGGATTCAGATTTGTACGAAGGCTAATTCTAATCGATCTTGACGATTGATGATTTGAAAATATGCCTGTCTATTGTCGTTGAATTAGATCGTATATAATTATATATAAATGTATAACACAGGACCTCCACTTTTTCCGAGTGATGAATAATAACTATTTTGCCAATTTTTCTTTGAATAATGAATGAAAGAAGCCATACCATATATATTTTATACAGGGTATAACAAAATTACAGACTCCCTCAGATATATCGACAAAAACGTTTACTTTACTTCAATAACGAATGACATTGATCTACAACTGACATATGTATGTAAGACCTTATAAGTACTATCTAACACTTCTCCACCCACCTTTCGTTTCTTGCTATTTCAAGAAGAAAGTAGAAAATTTCAAAAAAATCACTGTCACATTATCAGAGACGCCCTTGGCAAAAGAAAATGTTTCTTCTTATCCTAAATCGCATCAAACCTCCATGTTTGACATTTTATTATAACGCTAACTATTTTATGCCTATTTCATTTTACTTGAGGCTTTGATTGAGAAAATATTTGTTCAGAATTTCAAAATTTAGAATATTTCCTGACCTTTCGTTGTTGGTAAGTTAACTTTGGCCTAGAGATAATTTCTTTATGATTCTTATCTATTTGAAACTAGAACAGTGGATATAGTTTCTTAGAATAACATCAATAGAATCGAAAAAGTACCATATGAAGTGAAATTAGAAAGAATTTAGTCGGATAAAACCAGTAAACGTATGCGTTTTGTAAGTGACCTCTAAGCAAGTTTTGCAGTAAGCACATAGTTTCAACTTACAAATAAAATTTAACGATATGGTTGGAAAGAGCACATCAAGTTGTACTTGAAACATGAAAAACCTAATACGAAATGCGGCCTCTAAAAATGGTTAGACATGGCACACAATATTGACTTATTCTAAAC
Source organism: Rotaria sp. Silwood2 (assembly GCA_905329745.1). Taxonomy (NCBI): domain Eukaryota; kingdom Metazoa; phylum Rotifera; class Eurotatoria; order Philodinida; family Philodinidae; genus Rotaria; species Rotaria sp. Silwood2. The sequence continues at coordinate 1,235 of CAJNSZ010002637.1, forward strand.
GTAATGTGAAAATGACCGTTATGAACGCAGCATCGCTGACACAACACGTAGAGATGCATATTTTTGGCGAAAAATAGGGTGAGGCACTTTTGCATTATATTCATGTGTACCTTGCTGTTAGAATTGGTGAATGTTATGTGCCATGTCTTATCATTTTTAGAGGCCGCATTTCGTATTAGTTTTTTCATGTTTCAAGTAGAGGTGTAAGCCGAAGTATCAAACGGCGGCGGCTGTTTTAATGGTCCAATTTTTTTCCGTGGCGGCGGCGCCTACTAGACTCTATGCTTTTCTACACTGGCGGCGGCGACTACTATACTTTATGTTTTTCTGTACCGCCGGTGGCTTTGACAACCAAAAAAACCAAAAAAAAATCGTTTTTGGTCCTAAAAATATCAGTGGCGGCGGCGCATCGTACTATTATCAAAAATTTTTGTTCATGGCGGCGGTGGCGACGCAGCTGGATGGCTTACACCTCTAGTTTCAAGTATAACTTCATATGCTCTTTCCAACCATGTCGTTAAATTTTATTTGTATGTTGAAACTATGCGCTTAGTACAAAACTTTCTTAAAGGTCACTTACAAAACGCATACGTTTACTGGTTTTATCCGACTAAATTCTTCCTAATTTCACTTCATATGGTATTTTTTCGATTCTGTTGATGTTATTCTGAGAAACTATATCCACCGTTCCAGTTTCAAATAGATAAGAATCATAAAGAAATTATCTCTAGGCCAAAGTTAACTTACCAACAACGAAAGATCAGGAAATATTTTAAATTTTGAGATTCTGAACAAATATTTTCTCAATCAAAGCCTCAAGTAAAATGAAATAGGCATAAAATAGTTAGCGTTATAATAAAATGTCAAACAAGGAGGTTTGATGCGATTTAGAATAAGAAGAAACATTTTCTTTTGCCAAGGGCGTCTCTAATTATGTGACCATGATTTTTTTGAAATTTTCTACTTTCTTCTTCCAATTGCAAGAAACGAAAGGTGGGTGGGTATGGGTGTAAGGTGTTGCTGTGGGTGGGTGTCGGTGTCATTGAAAGAAGAAGTACACCCACATCCACACACCATGCCATCATCATAATTCTAAAGATCCGCAAGACCCACGGTTTTTTTGGGAAAATGGTGCGGTTTTTTTTGGCAAAACTCAGTTTGAAATCAAAAGAACTATAGACTCCTTTTTTTTCTATAAGCGAAATACACAAAGATCTAAAGTCAAAACCTAGGTCTCCGGTTCCAGGAGCTTGTAAATCCCGGTAGGAAAGTCGAAAACGAAAACGCCCGATTTTACCTCTGGAAGTTAGAGGGGTGGTGTAAATAACCAGGATTAAGAAAAATGATATCTTCAGTTACGTTAAGGGAAAGAAAAAAGTTTAAATATGATTACTATGAAAAAAAAATTTTCTTAATGAAATAACTCTGTAGCAGTAAGTTGTTTAGAGTCAAATGGTAGCTGTAGATGCATATAACACTTCGGGCTATCACATCTTAAGCTCAACTCAAAATCGAGTTTTTGGTCAAAAAAGAGGGGATGGGGCACCCTTAAATCAACGGCGATAGACAGGTATATTTATGAATGCTTAACTAATGAAGCCGATTGGAGTTAGTCTTCGTACAACGAAGTCTTGATTCGTAATGTCACTCAAACAGATTAAAACAAATTTTCAAATTGAATTTCAATCTAGGTTAAGATTGTTTCGATGCCCAAGTTCGTAAAACCGTCTGGCTAGCTGTCAATTGTGATACTACATCGATGCGAATTTCAGTCACGATACATTTTCTTTTCTTTGTGTTCAATTCTTTTCGAGTGATGAATAACAACCATTCTGCCATCTTTCATTCAAATAATGAATAAAAGAAGTCTTGTCATATCCATCTATATAGCAATAATGTACTACGTCTAACTAAAGTTGATTCAGAATCTTCTCTTCAAGTCTTTATAACTCGAAGGATACGTTATAATTATCGTGTGAAATTACTAGAGCTTGTCACCTACTATTAGATAGTGTATTTATTATAACTCTTTGGTTTGTCATTTCGAATAGAATTGAATTGAATTGATCAAAATAGTTGCTTATCTTTATATTGAATATTATATAATCCAGAAGATGAAACTTTTAATGAAAGATGTTTTGAAAAATATTTTCTAGAAATATCTTCGAAACACATTGACTGTGAGTGATTTGCCATCACGACTAGCTTTTACAATTGCTTGGATAGAGAATTGAGTAACTCGATACAATGGTACTTTATCTGATGAAATCCTAATTTTGGTGTCACTTTAGTATTTCAGCTTACTTGACTACTTTTGTATCGTGTATCTTGTGTAAATATGAACCGATACGATGTGTATAGCCCGAAAAGACTAATGAGTCAGTAAATAGAAATTATATGTTTTCCCTGCGGCAGAATTTCTTCATGATGATTGGCCGATGTTAACTAGATCGGAATTGATTTTGTGTCCGAAATAAATAATATTTTTGTTAAGCAGGCTTCTTTTGTTTATTTACGGTAAAAATCTAATTATTGTGTGCTGATGTATTGCTGGTCGAATCGACTCATCATACTGAAGATATAGCTGAAATCGTAAACTTTAGCTGCAAAAGCATTATTGACAATGTAACAACAAGAATGTATTATTTGTTCTGACTGAAAATTAGCCTCATCTCTGATTTCCTAATGGCGACGAATTAGATGATTTTGAATGAATAACTACAAGTGACAGTATCCGTTTTTTTTCTGCAAATTATAAGATAACTATAATGAAATACATTTTTGTCATAGATCAATAAACATTTTGGTTTTTTTCGTTCACATACGGTGAATTTTCGTATAGATGCTCTGCAAAAACTACATGGTACTTTGGAACACAATCAAAATAATGTTTTTTTTCCTGTTAACTTGTGTTTAGTTAAGAATAAAAGTAAATTCGCGAAATGCAATGATCTTTATTTTTACAGTATCGACAGTTTTAACTATTCGTTTTCTGGATTTTTCATTTTTCTGTTATTTCATATGACGACAAATTACTCATAGCTGTAGTGTATTCGATTGATTGGATATTAAAGGACAGAGAAGGAAACAACCATGATATTGGAATAAAATTTTATACCAATCATGTCGTAAAGTATGTTATTATTTGTTTTCAAGAATGCATCACAGAATATAAGTAATTAAACTAGCAACGTCATTGAAGAATATTCGGTGAAAATATTGCACGCCCTCGTTTACTTTGGATCGAGAGAACGAAATAAACTACTGAAATTATTATATAAATACAGAAGGTATATATGCGTAGATGGTATTTTGGCTTCATTATTGAGAGTAACAACAGTATGCAGACGATGCGAAAAAAATTGTCTTTGCTGACTTTTTTATTCATATTCATCTTATTGATAAACATAGCTTCGTCGCAAGGCGATACTATCACTACGACAACAACGACAACGACAACAACGACAATGATACCAACAACAACGACAACAACGACAATGATACCAACAACAACGACAACAACGACAATGATACCAACAACAACGACAACGACAATGATACCAACAACAACGACAACAACGACAATGATACCAACAACAACGACAACAACGACAATGATACCAACAACAACGACAACAACGACAATGATACCAACAACAACGACAACGACAACAACGACAATGATACCAACAACAATAATAACGACAACAACGACAACGACAATGATACCAACAACAACAACAACGACAACAACAACAACGACAAAAAGCTCCTCAAATACCTTATCAATTAGGAATAAATGTTAGTTCAATTTCGATATCTCTTATATATGAAATATAAATCATTATTAAATATTATTTTTTCTTTTAGACATAGGTACAATCATATTAATCATAGTACAAGCTTGTCTCGCCTATGCGTAATTACAGTGACCTAATCTTTCACAAAAATTTTCATTTTGACTCTCATAACCCATCTTAATCTTCTACCTTATTTATATTATTCAATATTCCATCCATTAAAATGTTAACTATTTCTAATAAATACATGACAAAGTGTTCGGAACTAGAGTTGAAGTCTTCACACACTATTGGGTTGCTAATAAAAGTAGTTTACATTGCACTATAGAGATAAATACTTCTGTATGATCAATATTACATTTTTGTCAGCTAATAAGTTCCATAGGCATAATTCTTAGTCCAAACACAATAACGTTTGAAGAGAATTGATATTATTGCTCTTCAAACATTAATCTGGTGAGTCGTCTACGCAATGGCATACGAATTTACCATGAGCAGGAGTTATATCAAATGCCTTCATATTTGCATGAAATAGTTAAGTTACGGAAGAATGGCTGAGAATAGTGGATAGATGCGATCGTTTTTTTGTGAAGCACTGGTAACCAGAGAAATATAATCGTAATAATGATTATGCAGATCTTGTTGGATTTTGAAGAGCTGATGTCTTTGAAGCAATGTATTTGAATTTTCGTCCAATAGAAAATATTGACTTCTAGAAATACGCTAAAACCACCTTTCAGGTGCATTTCATCGACTATTGAACTATATTAGTGATCTCTCTTTCACGTAGTGTGATTTAACCGATAACATCAAACAGAAAAGCGTTGTTGAAAAACAAGAAATGTAGTTTTTCTGTGTGAAATAACAAATAGAATGCTGGTTTGGAAACAAGCAGGTGCTTATCATGTAAAAAACTTTAGCTCATAGTTTCTTTTCATGTATGGTTATTGCATGTACAATTATGTGCGCAAAAAATAAAGATTGCAATGTATTTCAAGGATCTTACCGATAGGTAGACGACAATAATGGCTCCATAATTTTCAATCGATAATAAAAGCAAACGAGTAACAGAAAACCAGTGTACTAAGACAAGTAAAACAGCAGAAAGGTTCACGCTGTTGAACATATCTGAGTCATGCCAAGCAACCGAGAGCACTTTGCTTTATTATGAATTCAAAAATGCATTTTCAATCGTAGATGTAGAAATCATCACTGTAATGAATACTTCCTAATTATGGAGTCTCTATCGAGAATACGAAACCTAGCTTTCAGTATAAATTCACTGAAACACATCCATTTACAACTTTCTAGAAACTGATATCTTTATTTAAATTCAAGTTTGTTTTGAATGATATTTCATTTTTAGTTGCACAGATATACATCTTATGTTATAAAACGAATACAACACCAACCACTGAACCTCACATATTCAACATTTAAGATAGTAAGATGCTTCAAGATACTTTCCATACATCTTCTTCGGTTCTCTACAGCATTGTCATTATTAGATAATAGACTTATCTATTGTATTTAATAATACGGTACTAAATACATTCTTTCACAGAAAATAAAAACTTGACACATTAACAATTACAAGCATTTAATGATTTTTCAACTAAAATCAGATTTAATACCATTCAGCATCCAGATAATAATGCAGGATGCTGTATTGAAAACTCTGAAGAATGAAAACTAGTACTACATACATACTGAAAATAGTGATTTTCGCAGTTAAAACTCGATAGTATAAAATTATACAAATTTTTGCTCTAGGAGACTTTTTAACTAGTAGTCATAGTTGCCTACATACTATAGCTTTCTTTTAATCCATTTGTTAAAAATATTTTTCTGAATCATCTTTGATTTAAAAACGTATTATCTTGCTTACGTCATTGCGTGAAGTGATCAGCGGGCGTTTGATTGATTAAGTTTTGTCACTGGAAAACGATGCATGAGAGTTATTTAGTAATTTATCCGCAGAATACAGTAGGTACCAAATAAGTACGATATGCTCTCTTGAGACAGTAATGAAAAACATTTCAATAAATGCATGATTCGATGCATTGAATGCTAATTGATAATCTCCATTCTTGCAATACATTGATAGGTAGTTCGAAAGAATTATGTAAATAGTATCAGTGATTGGAAGTTTTCACTATTTTTCTATGTGTTTCCCGCCAAACAATGTTCAATTAATTCTATTAAAAAACTAGATGAAACATTGTGTAAAGATAAATGTACTACGTCTAACTAAAGTTGATTCAGAATCTTCTCTTCAAGTCTTTATAACTCGAAGGATACGTTGCAATTATCGTGTGAAATTACTAGAGCTTGTCACCTACTATTAGATAGTGTATTTATTATAACTCTTTCGTTTGTCATTTCGAATAGAATTGAATTGAATTGATCAAAATAGTTGCTTATCTTTATATTGAATATTATATAATCCAGAAGATGAAACTTTTAATGAAAGATGTTTTGAAAAATATTTTCTAGAAATATCTTCGAAACACATTGACTGTGAGTGATTTGCCATCACGACTAGCTTTTACAATTGCTTGGATAGAGAATTGAGTAACTCGATACAATGGTACTTTATCTGATGAAATCCTAATTTTGGTGTCACTTTAGTATTTCAGCTTACTTGACTACTTTTGTATCGTGTATCTTGTGTAAATATGAACCGATACGATGTGTATAGCCCGAAAAGACTAATGAGTCAGTAAATAGAAATTATATGTTTTCCCTGCGGCAGAATTTCTTCATGATGATTGGCCGATGTTAACTAGATCGGAATTGATTTTGTGTCCGAAATAAATAATATTTTTGTTAAGCAGGCTTCTTTTGTTTATTTACGGTAAAAATCTAATTATTGTGTGCTGATGTATTGCTGGTCGAATCGACTCATCATACTGAAGATATAGCTGAAATCGTAAACTTTAGCTGCAAAAGCATTATTGACAATGTAACAACAAGAATGTATTATTTGTTCTGACTGAAAATTAGCCTCATCTCTGATTTCCTAATGGCGACGAATTAGATGATTTTGAATGAATAACTACAAGTGACAGTATCCGTTTTTTTTCTGCAAATTATAAGATAACTATAATGAAATACATTTTTGTCATAGATCAATAAACATTTTGGTTTTTTTCGTTCACATACGGTGAATTTTCGTATAGATGCTCTGCAAAAACTACATGGTACTTTGGAACACAATCAAAATAATGTTTTTTTTCCTGTTAACTTGTGTTTAGTTAAGAATAAAAGTAAATTCGCGAAATGCAATGATCTTTATTTTTACAGTATCGACAGTTTTAACTATTCGTTTTCTGGATTTTTCATTTTTCTGTTATTTCATATGACGACAAATTACTCATAGCTGTAGTGTATTCGATTGATTGGATATTAAAGGACAGAGAAGGAAACAACCATGATATTGGAATAAAATTTTATACCAATCATGTCGTAAAGTATATTATTATTTGTTTTCAAGAATACATCATAGAACATATATAATTAAATTAGCAAGGTCATTGAAGAATATTCGGTGAAAATATTACATGTCCTTGGTTACTTTGGATCAACAGAACGAAATAAACTGCTGAAATTATTATATAAATACAGAAGGTATATATGCGTAGATGGTTTTTTTGGCTTCATTATTGAGAGTAACAACAGTATGCAGATGATGCAGAAAAAATTGTCTTTGCTGCCATTTTTGTTCATATTCATCTTACTGACACATATACATTCTTGACGAGAGCAGAATAGCATCACGACATCACGACGATAACTTCAACAAAAACAAGCTTCTGAAGCAGTCTATTTATAGTCAATGAAAGTTAGTTGAATTTCAATGTTTCGTATAAAATAAATATAAATCATTATAAAATGTGTTGTATAGTTTCAGTTACGAAAAAAATGATACGAATCATAACATTAGCTTATCTGCTACGTGGATAGTGATTCAGATTTAAGATTTAAAGAAACATTTATTTCTACAAGAACTCTGATTATTGTTCGAAATCTGTATAAATTATACTTTTTAATATTTTATCTATCAATGAATAAATAATTTTTCATAAACTTATACGAATCATTCTAAGCTACAATCACAAATGTCATGCATCACATTGTAACGGTTATTGACTGGGACGCTTCACTTCATGTAAGCTATCCTCTTCGCTATATTCATTGGCTATGCATTGATCTTGCGGCTAACTCTCATTGTTCTGCTGCGTGATCGTTTCCTCTTTACTTCTATTCGCTCATGCATGATGGCTCTTTTCTATATAAGAAAACATCAACAGTCAGGTTAATGCATTCTGAAAACACCTAATAATCTCGACTTTACAATGTCAAAATACTTATGAAAGACGTTTCAGTGAAAAATATTGAATCAATAATTACGAAATTATTTATTATAAACCAGGCAATCTAACTAGTTGCGAAACCCTGCTTTTTTTTTCAGAAATTATTCTGCTAAATTTTGTTTTAATTCGAAAATATGTTAACCAATTACAATTTTCAAAATCGATGCAAATCTCAATCCTAAATAATCTGATTGAGACATTTCTAATTGCTTCGCATTGATAATCAATACTGAATCCAATTATAATTGGAAGTCAAATTTAATCTTACCAATGCATCTGAATTTATAGGATGCGCGATCAAGTAAATAAGAAAATAGTTAGACTGGAATTAACTTTAAAGAGTATTGATAGATCATTCTACTACAGATGTTTGCATCCAAGTATAATATGTTCAATTGCATAAAGTTGCAAATCTGGAGATTGATACTAATTTTAACATCTATGAGGTAAATCGTGAAAATTTATATATGTATAAATGTAGCTGGCATATGAACACTAGTTTGAGAAAGAGAAGAAATGGGAAATATTTGAATTGAATCATTTTGTCGAATATACTTTTATGAAAAATCTTTTCGACATGTGACCACATTGGAAACCGACATGTCTATTGATAAGTCTCCTAAGTACCGTTCGACAAAGCTCGATCGTGCATTTGACACTGTTCGATTTGAATCAAAGTACATAATATGTGTTTCCACTATTTGATTCAGATACAGTCCATTCACTCGTGACAGATTCCGTCATATACGCATAATTTCATATTCCAACGATCGATCCTTCAGGATGTGAAAGTCTAGATGTGGATGTGAGGGATCAAGAAGGGACAACCCACAATCACACTTCAATACATGTAAATTTTTGTCTTTGTAAATACCACATTTAAGTCTTCCATAAAATGCAATCGATTAAAAATCTATTAAGAGCGTGTTTTTATTTGATATGCACGTGATGATAGATTGCAGATTTCTGTAAATATGTATATTTGTATTTCTACCAGCGAACATTATGAGATGAGCTTTGTACATGAATTAACTGACTTATACATGTTAAATCTTCGTAACTAGCATCATCGATTTTTATTTCACGGCTTTGATTATGCGTGATGAATTTTGCAACAATTCTAAAGACGAACAAAAATCGATTGAACTCTGTTTCGTTTTTTTTCTTACATATCCTGTGGAACAGTCTGACTATGCTGTCTAAAAAAAAAAATATAAGTCATTTATAGATTTAGTACAATCTCCTAATAATTAATTGAAAGTTGGACGCATTATGTTTTATATGCACATCTATGAATAGATGATTTTTCTAATACTCAACACAGTTAATCAGAATTGAATCATTATCTTCGTATTTACTTCGTCCAATACTTTGAATTCAGATAAACTAGTAACATTCACTTTAGTTTCAAATCATAATCAGGTTGTGTGCGGAAAATTAAGCAAAATTAATTTAGAATTTCTTAATCAAATATGATGAGACTGAAATTTTAGCTGACTTTTGAAATTATAATCAATATCATAAGTCTGATTCAGCCATGAAGAATCAATTATAATCAAGTGTGAATCGGTAATTAAATTTGATTTGGTTGAACTTTTAATCAGTTAATAAAACTTTAATTGAGTATAAATTGATATCTAATTAATATTTAAATAATCGATTATAAACGAAGAACTGAATTATTTTTTTCAATCGCTTCAGAATTTTGATTAATTTTAACACGACTATCATCCAAAATATTATCGTTTCTCGAATGAATTAGATCCGTGAGCTCATAATGAAAAAATAATCTTGATTTTTACTGCAATAGTTTTTACTGGGTCATCCACTCTTCTTATTGTTAAAAGAGATCGACTATATGTACGCGTTTCCTTGTGTTTATCATAGACTAGCGTCCTCTATCAAAGTTTTTCAATTCAGAGAAGGTTTTCGTGAATTTTTCTTATTCGTTTGGCAGATCAATCTGAAGTGAAACCATTTCATATGTGGTCAGATGTATATACAATGTGAATCTGATTGACCAATCATCCAATATAATTATGATCACCTATGACGCGCGCCAGCCAGTGACTGACGACGTGGAAGGACAACGATTTATTTGCTTCGAAATAAAAGAAGGAAAAAAGTTTTTTTTTCTTTTTCTTCTGTTTCTTTTTTTTTTTGACACTTAAATATATGAGTAAGAAGCTTTTTACTTTGTCTTACAGATGTTAATAATCGAAATTTAATCATTTTCGTGTTGTATAACCAAGATTTTTACTATCAATAATCATTTACAAATGGGCAGTCTATTAAGTATTTTTTCTGGCCTATTTGGTAGTAAAGAACGACGCATACTTATTTTGGGTCTTGATGGTGCGGGTAAAACAACGATACTTTATCGTCTTCAAGTCAGTGAAGTTGTGACAACTATTCCAACGATTGGTTTCAATGTTGAAACTGTACAGTATAAAAATTTAAAATTTCAAGTTTGGGACCTTGGTAAAATTCATTCAATAATAATATGACATATTTTTTTTTAAATATTTTTCTTTTTGTTTTTCAAGGTGGTCAAACATCCATTCGTCCTTATTGGCGTTGTTATTATTCAAATACCGATGCAATTATCTATGTTGTTGATTCAATGGATCGTGACCGTATAGGTATATCAAAACATGAACTTATTTCAATGCTTGAAGAAGATGAACTTAAAAATGCTGTGTTATGTGTATTTGCTAATAAACAAGATCTTGATGGTTGTATGACTCTTAGTGAAGTAGCAAATGCACTTGGATTAACATCATTAAAAACTCGAAAATATCAAATATATAAAACATCAGCTATCAACGGTACTGGATTAAATGAAGCTATGGATTGGCTAGCAAATTGTTTACAACAAAAAAAATAAATTATTTGACACGAAATAAAATATAAACTTTATAGGCCAATTAATACTTTTTTTGTCTTTTTTTTCAAATGGGATGAAATAGGTACATATGATTTAATTGTTTCGCTTCATATATGCTTAACAAACGTGTATATTGGCAACATATAAACATATTCATTTGCTTTGTTTTTTTTTTTTTTTTTGCTTGACTTTTGTTTCATTTCTCAGTATTTTTGTTATGTAAACATATACACACATAGAAAATGTACTTACATTTATGTCTTACTGTCATGGTTTACGTTCTCCAAAAGGATTTTATGTTACTTTAATTTATTGATAATAAAAAAGAAAATGGCCATTTTATTACTAACAAGTATTCGAATGCTTATTTTATTTCTGTTTTATAACTAAATTATTGTTGTTTAATCTTAATACAAGCAAATAAATATGTAAATAATAAATTTTAATACTTAAAAATTAATAAAGATAGTATTTCGTTATTTTGAAGAATTCTCCATATATTTAATGTCGATTTTACTTTTGAGATTGTTTGTTCTATATTGAATAATTATTACCTGTATATTTTGACATTAAGCGTTTTTTTTAGAAAGCAATAATCAATCATTTTCATTGTGTCTCATTTCGTAAAACGAAAACGTACCTCTATTAAAAGTTAACTTTAACTGAATTCACTAATATTTATTAACAAACAATTGTAGAATAGAAATAAAATTGCAAAATTTTTAATAGGTTAAAAACTTTATCGACATTGAATAAATTGAATGTGATTTCTTTGATACCAAATAACAGGTAAAGTCGAGAAGAAATAATTCAAATAATTGTGATTATTATGAAAATAGAAAAATTGTTATCGAATTTGCTATTATAACGAAAAATATCTCACAACGATGAGAATTCTTCAGAAAAATTGTTCCAATATACAAATAAAAAAAAAAGAAGTTTATTTAGTTTTTTTTAATTGTATATTCAAAGAAAATGAACTAGAACAGATTTACTTCATCTAAATAAAATATTATATACAGACAATCAATTTATCAATCATAGAACGACAGTACTTATTTGTAAGTAGAGCATAATATCAAATAAAAGGAACAGATGTCGTTCTATCCTTTTATCTCGACATTATAAATTATAAGAATTGTGTAAAAATTGTTGGCACTTTTATTTCTCAAGTTTTCCAACATTTCTCCTTGATGAATGTTAGTACGCATGAATAAACTCTGCATTTCTGGTGACATGAGATATCCTGAAACTAGAAGATAATTTTTTTTCTATTTTTCACTATCAAAATCAAATTAATAGTCCTATTATTCAAATAAATAGATCCCTCTAATGCACATCTGACTTATGTAATTGAAAAATTCTTTTAAAGAAAGTTCTCTATAAGAATAAATTCATTAATATTAATTCATTATTCTCATTTTATTGAAATAAAGACAATGCTTCTTCTTAGATTCTGTTTCCGTGCCAATTAGTTTGCTATAGACATCTGTATTTCAATTAATATAAGTAAAAATGTCATTGTCAGACAATAGTAAGTTATTAGAAGAGAGAAAAATAGAAAACATGAATAAAAAAAAGTTGAAATTTAATCTTATTCTTTTGCTTCGTCAAAATTACATACTTAAATAAATATCTTTTCATGATACATGAATCAGATATCGATCATATTTTATCTTCAATAAGATAACAATCATTCGAACTTTTATTAATAACTTGAAAAAATAATCTTCATTCGCTCATGTAAATCAAATGACAATAAATATTTAAGTTTCATAAATTTGTAATTCATGTTTTTTTTTTTTTACACCAGGGAAAATGCCAATTAGTTTTTTTTTATAAGAAAAATTTACATACGTCTTTCCGAGAGAAGAAATATTGAAAAATAATAAGGTTTGAAGCATTTCTATGGAGAGAAATGTTGACGTTTTATAAGAAATCAGCTTACTCAGAACATTCCAAAAGTAGTGACAGTAACACTTTAATACCATATAGTAAGCTTTAAGAAATTTTCTCTCTATACAGTCTGATAGAGAAAAGAATGCTCTATTTTTCTATGCTATTTGATCATACTTCAATTAATATCATAATAATAAAATTTCGATAAGATCTGTTTTTCTATCATATATTATGGTTATACTAATGCCTATTCAGTGGATATTTTTTGAATAACTGC
>CAJNSZ010002638.1:0-14464 GCA_905329745.1 Rotaria sp. Silwood2
GAAAAGTCGGATGCATAATTTATTAATGAACGAAATCGTATGATTGTAAAGTTAAACAATCAAAAGTCTGAAGCTGTGTTGAATTTTTAAAAATCCATGGAGAAGATTTGTTGCAAAAGGGTTTTTCCCTAGCTCCCCATTTTTCACTTACAATTCTTTTTGTAGAATATGTAACATTTCAGAAGAACTGTTATCAACAAGTTTCGGAAGAGTGAATCTCATCGCAATATCGATAGAGCGTGATGATGGATATATACGTATATCAACAGAAGACCCTTGCTTGACACATAGGTCTTCAGGTTTACTCTAATTTATCCATATTTAGAATATATACACCCATAGACTTGTTCAATCTGAATATTAACATGACTATTGTATAGAAGTAGAAATTTGTCTTGATTAGAAGGCAAAGAAATCATGTCAATCCAAATGAAGTAATTATATCTGACATCTACTTATGTGTTAAACAATTTATATTTATGAGATAGGTTAAGCTTTTGCTAAGAGCATTTTGAACACATTTGATAATCTGGTTGAAAAGAATATATTAATATTCGTGTTAGCGATGATTCACCCTCATTCTTACCCCTTGATGTCTTTCTATATCTCTCCCTCGTTGTTCTTCATTATTGTTACTGTTTCTTCTTTTCTTCTATCATCTCTTCTCTATTGTGTTGTGTGATATATATATATATATGTACGCTGATTTAAGGACATTTGGAATATAATAAAATAAACGAAGTTAAAGTTCGTCGAAGCGAGCTAACAAGCTGATATGAAACGACAACATAAGCATGAATCATGAGACAATGAGGATTATTCAAGCAATCAGATAAAATAATAATAATAAATGAGTGAAATTTGTTTACAAAATTTTCTATTGAAGAAATCAAATTTTCTCTAATCTAAGCATGACAAAAAAGAAGTGCTCAACAAAAAAATCGAGTCTAATGTGATCTCATCTTTTTAAAATATTTCAAGTTTTTGTAAGTTTTTTTTCTGATTTTTTTTTCTAATCTAACTATTATATGTTATTCTACAAGAACATTGTTCAAATATGTTAAAAGTAAGATGAAAGAAAATTCTTTGATCAAACACTTAAAGATTAATTACCTTTATAAGTTCGTACAGCAATATGAGCTGAATTTGATTGATTACAATTTGGATCATTATGATAAAGATCATTCATAATTGAAAATAGTGCTTCAATACGTTGATCTTGTCGTATATCTTCTCCAGCTTTAACTAAAAATCTATAATTATTTTCATCATGTCCACGTATTGTTATACGTTTTGGTAATCGTAATGAATGAAGTACCAAAAGTTTCTCATCAAAGTCAACTATTTTAATATGACGTTCAATTAATGGTTTTGTTTTTTACGTGTATATTGTTCAGGTATTTCTAAATCATGTATTGATGATTTATCTAATATACGATTTTGTTGTCGAAATGTTGATAAAAAACCATGTTGAATAATCGTTTATATTTGTTTTATCTTGTATAATATTTTTTAATTTTAATGATATATTACCTAATATTAAACGTGTATCACCTAACGATATTGTTGAAAACAATTCACCATTTTTACCAAATAAATCATTAAATTATTTTTCAACAGCATTTATAAATAATATTCTTATTGATGTTATTTTAGATTTTAATAATGAATTATCTATTTCATTATTATCTTGTGTATTTGATAATATCAATTGTCCATCATTTGTTTCATCAAGATTAATTATATCAGAAAAAAATATTTCTTTAAATTTAATTGAATGTGCTTTAAGTTTATCAATATCTCTTGTATTTGAATCATTTGTTAATAAATGAAATAGTTCTTTTGACCATGTATCAAATTGTTGTTGAGAATTTAATTGATTCAATGCTTCAATAAATTCATTAACAAGTGGTGTATAACGATCTAATTGTTGTTGAATTAATTCAAGATTATATTTTAATATTGGATCAGTTATTGAATATTGTAACGTTTCATAACTTAATTTAAATGGATAAACTATTGATTGAGGATATAATTTTACAATTTGTTCAATTACTGGATATAATTTAAGACTTGAAAAAAGAAAACAGATGAAAAAGTATAAAATAGATTTAAATATAAAATTTAATTGAAATATTCGATTTTAAATTTACTAATTGAAAGTTATTATAATGATAGTTTTGTTAAATGTGTTATTCAGTATATTTATTTATCATAATTGTAAGAATTTTAATTGGAAAGAAAACTATCAGAGAATTCTCAAGACAAAAGACTTTTACGATTTACAATTATTTGTTGTAAATTGTAGTTTTCGTTTGGTGCCTATATAAACTCGTGTTCGTCATAATGATTATGGAAAAACTAAAAAAGTCTTAAAGGGATAATCGGTATGACTCGTCGTAGTCAAATTACGATAGTTTCGCCCATAGATAAGTGTAAGGTTCCTTAAGATATTCTTAAAGTTTCAAGCCAAAAGAATGTTCCTCTATCGAGGTATTGAATATTCAGGTAAACTCGATTTTTGTGGCAAAGGAGTGTTTTTTAAAAAGTCAGTATCTCGATAAAGTGACAGTTTTTTTTCGATTGCAATTTCAACGATACTCTCACAGTCTTCAGACTTATCTACGGGCGAAATTTCACTCCTTGATTTTCTAGTAAATGCCATACATTAATCAAAAATTCTATTTAACCAGCACATGTCAGCTTCATAGGCGCATGGATACGAGCCCTTTGAAGTCTCTTCTAGTCGCATCAAATTTATGAGCGAAATATCAGTTTTAAGGTTTTGAATGATGTAGGATGCCTCTACATTAGTCGTAGATGTCAAGGCTCAAGGTTTTAAAAATAGTCTTTGAATAAAACGATCTATTACTTACGCAATAGGTTTATCTAAATGTGCAGTTATTTGATGTAAACAATAAAAAAGCATTCAACAAGGAATTTCTTGTAATTTATCAGCAATTAAATCCATCGTTTTTGGACATTAATCAACAATTTATAATAAACGTGCAAAACGTTTAACACCTTCATTTGAACCATATTTCATTGATAATAAAACAGATTTAACCACTAATTCAGCTATATTATTCCCATGATCACCAGTAAATAAATTCGTTAATAAATTATTTTCATCTTCATTATTTTCATATCAACGTAAATAATCATCACAAATACTTTCTAATTCATTATAATCACGACTAAGAATATTTTCTTTTGCTACACGAATAGATGTCTAAATAAACAAAGGAAAAAAACTTTTTTTTTTGTGCAATGTATATTTATTTTCGAAGACAATAATGAGTTTCAACTTAGGTTTTAGCAGTTGGAGTTCAAAGATCAGAGGCCTATAGGTATATTTCGTACTCAATGGTCATTGATTCTCTCCTTCTCCCGATTCCTAGAGTCTAGGAAATGGATGACACAAAAACCTCGATGTAAACTTCTACTCACTAATTTCTTCCATAATATATATGTTAGTTCTAGAAAAAAAAAACTTCATAAAATCTTACTGAAAGATTTTGTAAATCAGTTTCTTGTTTTTCAATATTATCTTTTAGTATATGTACACATTTATTAAATAATTCATAAATTAATCAATCAGCTTGTTGAATTTGATTATTATTATTTTCTAATCCATATAAATACATTTCTAATTGTTTATGTTTAGCTTGTGGAATTTTTTCATCTTGTTCGTAATTGTGATAAGCTAATGGTTGTGCAAGTAGAAAATCAACAATTGTTCGACAAAATTGTGAATTTAATTGTATATAATTTGAATTTAATTGTGCTGTTTGTTGATCAATAATTTTTAACGATTGAATTTTAGTTTCCATTGTTTTAAATTCTTTTGCAACACTTATTGATAATAAACTTGATAATGTTGATGTTGATGATTGAACTTGATAACGTTTTAAATGTGCATCACAATATATTTCATTCCAATATATTGATTTTATTAATGGATTTTGACATAAATCAAGACGATGACGTGTTTCATTTAATTTTGTTAAAGCTAATTTAAAATTACGTTATCGTAATGCACAATATGACATATCAAGTAATGATTGAACTTTATAATCAATTAACACATTCGAGGCGATGTGGCCCACCGGTGGGCCACGCTATATTGTAAGAAGAAACTGTATAGAAAAACACTTTCTTTTGCTTTTTTCTTAGGCAAGAGGTTAAATGTAATATGTCATCTGCTCTACCTTCGGTATTTTTGATTTCTTTATTTCATAACATGATGCTTCTTGTTAAAACATTCAAGACAAAAAAATTTATCACATTCAGAACAGAAAGTTTTTACTTTCTTAGCTGCCGCATAACTCGCTTCTCTTGATTGTGGTTTCCTTCCTTCTTCATAGCAACCAGTGCAGCGTCTGCGAACATTGCGCGCAGATTCTTCTATTTCCTCCAGCTTATGATCAGCAAGTTTGCGTTTCAAATGACTTGTTGATTGTTGTCTCGGACCAGGTTTCAGATTTTCAAAAGGCATACCAAGGAGTAAAGATCGCACGAGACTCTCACGAAACTGCAGAATGGTTATATTGTTTGTTGTGTAATTTTCTTTGTATATCAAATAGCTATTCACTACTGCTGTTCCAAATATCAATTCAAACGCCACCTTTTGATACCATTTTATAGATCGTCTTAGACATGTGTAGTATGCTGATAGCTGATCCGACAAATCCGTACCTTGTCTTCCTTTATTGTAGTCGAGCACCACTTGTAGTTTCATGATGCGCTCGCCATGTGGAGTAGTTTTTCTGATGTCCACAAGAGCAGTTGTATGGCACGGCTTGGTAGATATCATCAGAATGTCTCTTTTGTCTGTCCATTTGATCAGCTTGACACCATCGCCATTCTGGAGTCCATAAATCTCACCCTTCTTGAGTTTCTTCAGAAGAATTGTTTCTCCAGATCCAACACGGCTACTTTTCAATGTTCCAATGAGGTAAGTATCATTCTCTAACAATCGTTTCGCAAGACCAATACTCGTAAAAAAATTGTCAACTACCACAGTTCGATAGCATCCGAAAAGATCTTCTAATAATTGCATGATGACTATTTGGGAATGACTAAGACCAGTCGTTGGGTTCTGCTTTCCTGTATAAATTATAAAATTCCAAGTATATCCATTCATGTCCGCTACTTTATACATTTTAACCCCATATTTATGGGCTTTGCCTGGAATGTATTGCCTGAAAGAGAGTCGGCCTCGCCAGGGCATCATTGTTTCGTCGACGGTAGTGACAGAACCGGGCGTATAAATCGACTTAAATCTAGCTTTCAATAGGATCAAAAGTGGATTCAACTTGGCTAGTTTATCTTGGCTTGCATCCTGTTTCTCATTGTTAAAAAAATGCAAAAACTTGAGAAGTAATTCGAATTTGTCTCTCGACATTGTATTTTGAATGATTTCTGATCCGTACAATTGACTTTTGCTCCAGTAGTAATCTACTTTTGGCATTTGCACTAAGCCCATCTCGATGACTATCCCCAAAAATTTCAGCATTTCTTCGTTAGTAGTTGGTTCCCATTGAAGATTTTTTGATCATTTGCTAAGTTTATGTGTTAGTAAGTATTGTTCTGCATATCTATTAGTTCAGTGACGTCTTCGCCGAAACTTGCAGATTCGAAGTGCATTCTAGCGAAATCATCATCCAAACAACTCACTTCACTGAGTGAGTCAACGCTATCTTCTGTACTGGCTTCTTCTGACGACATGTAAAATATTCAAGAAGACTGACAATTTTGATCGCTTTTATACTGATGAGCAACAATAAGAAGAATAGACACGAATTCAACAGAAAAATCTAGAAACTTCCTATCCTTATCTTCCATGNTCCGCTTGTTCCCCCTTGCATTAGACTCGATTTTTTTGTTCAGCACTTCTTTTTTGTCATGCTTAGATTAGAGAAAATTTGATTTCTTCAATAGAAAATTTTGTAAACAAATTTTACTCATTTATTATTATTATTTTATCTGATTGCTTGATAATCCTCATTGTCTCATGATTCATGCTTATGTTGTCGTTTCATATCAGCTTGTTAGCTCGCTTCGACGGACTTTAACTTTGTTTATTTTATTATATTCCAAATGTCCTTAAATCAGCGTACATATATATATATATCACACAGCACAATAGAGAAGAGATGATAGAAGAAAAGAAGAAATAGTAACAATAATGAAGAACAACGAGGGAGAGATATAGAAAGACATCAAGGGATAGGAATGAGGATGAATCACCGCTAACACGGATATTAATATATTCTTTTCAACCAGATTATCAAATGTGTTCAAAATGCTCTTAGAAAAAGCTTAACCTATCTCATAAATATAAATTATTTAACACATAAGTAGATGTCAGATATAATTACTTCATTTGGATTGACACGATTTCTTTGCCTTCTAATCAAGACAAATTTCTACTTCTATACAATAGTCATGTTAATATGCAGATTAAACAAGTCTATGGGTGTATATATTCTAAATATGGATAAATGAGAGTAAACCTGAAGACCTATGTGTCAAGCAAGGGTCTTCTGTTCATATACGTATACATCCATCATCACGCTCTATCGATATTGCGATGAGATTCACTCTTTCGAGACTTGTTGATAACAGTTCTTCTGAAATGTTACATATTCCAGAAAAAGAATTGTAAGTGAAAAATGGGGAGCTAGGGAAAAAAACCCTTTCGCAACAAATCTTCTCCATGGATTTTTAAAAATTCAACACAGCTTCAGACTTTTGATTGTTTAACTTTACAATCATACGATTTCGTTCATTAATGAATTATGCATCCGACTTTTTCGGAACGATAGCATCGGTAACTTCGAAAAGATCCTAGCAGCATAGGACACGTAGATTGTGGAACGCTAGATGCTAAATACTTTACTTTTAGCATCAGACGTAAGTAGTTTACATTTTCATAAAGCAGAAAGTCGCTGGTTGACAATTCAGTTGGTGATAAGAAAAAAAACAAATTGTAAATAACTTACAAAGTGAATAGTTTTGTAGCACTAAGCATTTTTCTAACAAATTAGGCTCAAACTGAGCCTTCAGTATATTAGAAAGTGCCTCTAAAAGAGAAAAAAAAACATTTTAGCTTGCTCGTGATGCCTCGTTCGTTATTCACTTTTCTTATATTTGTTTTCGTTTATTTTCTTTATTACAAGTGGAGTTTACTTTTAAGAATAAAACTTCCTGTAAATTTTCATTCGTTCTTTTCTTGTGTTTTTTTAAATTTCCGATCTGAATTAATTGTTTTTACTTTGAACAATTTAAAAATCATGTCTTCATCTAACATTGAAAGTTAACATCATGTCAAACTCTTTCCACTGCTGAGTCCTATTAAGATGCCACATGATTCCGTAATCTAAAATTTTTCTGTTAATATTTTTTTCATCGAAATTTCTCACTTGTTTCGTTGCAATGAATATGTAATGCGGTACAAAACAGAGCACTTCTGTAGTCAGTAGCGTACGCCGTTGGCCTCCATACTTTGCGTTGTTTTTGCTGTAACAAAATCTGTACTTTGTGTTGTGGTGATTTAGAGAACAGCGAGTCGATAGAATCTTGTTCAGATTTTGTCAGAGAGAGAGAGAGAGATCGATGTCTTCTTCCCTAGAAAATCTACTACGAGATTAACTACTATAGACAATTTTTGTATACGACGTCGTTTATTGTGGTATTTGCTTTGTCACTGCTATTAATCCAAATAAAAAAAAGAACATCATTTATTTTTTCCCGATTCATCGACGATTTATTTGCATAGGAAGTAATACTCTAAAGCGTTATCTATGAGCAAGGTATTGGTCAGTAATTTATCTAAAGTAGAAAAAAATTATACAAAGAAGTCATCGAAAGGTATTCAAGTCAGATAGATAATTAATTTCGATGCTGTATACAGATTTCATTAAATCTTACAGAGAATTCGTTCGAAAAAAAAGGAAACCTTTAATTTATATTCTTGGTATTTGTTCTGTTAAACATAAACATGTATCTTCTTGAGGAATAATTTTTTTATTTTATGAATATAGTTTGACTTCTATTTTGAAGGGAGAATCGAATCATCGGATTCTCAACAAACAGAAACTTTTATGGAATAAATATAAAAAAAAAGATTTGTTTTCATTATGGGTGTGGGTTATCCGTACTTAGCGGACTCGACTAATGACACACGCCTCGCCTAAAGAACTTTTGATCATTTGGAGAAATTCCCTCGCCAGATATCACTAAAATTTTTCTGAAGAGCATATGACTTGCAAGGCTAAGACACATCTAAGGAATCAGAATTAAAACCACTTTAGTATAGTAAAAGTAGATCTGAATATTAAATTTTGTATTGTTTATTTCACGAGAGTTTGGCTGGATGTGGGTTAGATTCGCATGACGGTGAGGGGATGAGTTTTCTCTCTTCTTCCACACCCGCAAAAAATTTGCTTTCAAACTTAGAGTATGTAGAAGCCCACGAAAACACAACTTTTTTTCGAAAGTATTTGACTTCATCATGAGATTCAAAAGAGTCATTCATCACTGAGCGTTTTGCTTTTTCATTGTTCTGGCAGCATATTTTATTGTAACATATTTATTGTTATACGAATTAAAGATAATTTAATTTTATGGAAACGTAGACTAGAGATGAGCAGGACCAAGTTTTTTTTGGTCCCGATCTCGATCCCCGTCTACAGAAAGCTATTCCAGAATTTAATCGTGTTACATCTAAAATAATTCGTCAATACTCTTTTTCTTTTATTTATTTAGTCGACGACAAGCACTTTTAGTTTATATGTCCTAAATTATGGTCCGATTTATATGATTAATAGCATGATCTGCTTCAAGCCATAGAATATTTTACTATAAATTTGAGTTCAGATCCCGACAAACTTTTTCTCGCGATTCTGGTTCTTGTGGTCTGTACCAGAACTGCTTCCGCACATGTGTAATCGTGATATATGTGAAACGAAATTGTAAAAATTTCATTTTCTCTTGAGATGCTTTTCCAAATATCACAAATATGATTTATCAACATAGGTTTTTGTATTGTGCTGTCGTTTCTCACTATTCCCATGGAGTAAAAAAATCATAAAAATTCCATGGCTTTCGTGAATTTTATGCCAAAAATACGAAAAAATGGTAATTTCAACGATGAAACGGACAAAAAAAATTAATTTTTAATAAAAACCGTGCACGATTTTCTACGTTTCTTTTATGATAAAAACATAATATTATTCTTTTCTCTATACCTCGATGTATTTCGCAGACAGTATCGAGGCCTAATCAAGAAGAGAAAAGAGAAAATAAGATATCGTATGCGACTTGGTCACTTGCCGTGATGATCTCATCTTTGTTTTCGAACGAACAGTGGCGTTCATGTGACGAATGGATTATCGGCAAAAATGTTATATTGATATCGAAAGGAGAGAGAGAAAAATAGAGAAGGAGAACAATTAGGCTATCTATAAAAGACAGTGAAAATTCAGAGAATAGTCATAATAACTATATCAGGAGGTCGAGAAGTAAGTATTGTTTTCACTATTTTTCATTTCGCTGGAGTCTACCTTATGGTGAGCCTTCGAATTCATAAGCGATCGATCGGTTGAACATGTTCCTTCGAATGCGATAGATGGCAGGCACTGATGTTAGTAATAGCCATTGAGAAAGACAGCTGAACCTCTAGACGCATCATATGTTGAACAGAGCAAGAAGAAAAAGGGCTTTGTTTGTTTTTTGAGAAGAGCAGAGGTGAAAAGGAAGTGAGCGGAAAACATGGCAATAAACGAGAATGAAGTAAGAGACCCTCTGAAATTTTTTTTACTTTTAACAAAAAAAATTATTTTTTTTTTAGTACTTCTCTGGTGATAAAGGTGAACCGGTCGATCAGAAGCAACTTGATGATGCTCTGAAACCGGTCAAAACCGGCCTTACGGCGATTGATACTCGCCTTACGGGGATTGAAACCGGTCTTGCGGCGATTCAAACCACCCTCAACAGCTTGGTTACCCAGCTGAACTTGTTACTCAGTCAGAATCCCAAGTAGAAGCTCACCGCTTCTGCTAAATGAAGTATTTCTTTAGCAGGTGTTCCACAAGGAATTCAGAGTAAGATTGAGCTGGTTGTTTCGTATCATGAAAGAGTGTTCTAGCTTTCGATATGATATCATATCGAAACTTAGAACAATATTTCATGCTAGGGAACAGCCACCCATGTCGTAAAAACCGGATCAGTTTTAGCGGTAAATCGCGGTTTACCAGCTAGGAACCGGTAAATAGAACAAAACCGGCGGTTTACCGTGGTAAACCGGAAAAAAAGTAGCGGTAAACCGGAAAAAACCGGGGTTAGCTGAAAAAAAACCGGGGTTAGCTGAAAAAACCGCGGTTAGCTGAAAAAAACCGCGGTTAACCGGAAAAAACCACCGGTTTTTCGCTGTATGGGAGCCGGTAACAGGATCGGTAAAACCGCGGTAAACCGCTGGTTTTCTTCCGGTTTTCACAACATGGGCAGTTTCAATTTTACTATGGATTCATTGCAGAACACCTGCTTAAGAAATAGCTCGATGCAAACCCGGCTAGTTATGTCGGGTCCGCTTTATATAGCGGTGACTTGTCTTAGGGTGGCAACAGTAAAAGCAATGAACACATAGAAGCAAATCCTATTTTAATGATTTGCTTAAAATGTGGTCATTGCAGCAATTTCATTAATTGAGGGTGTGAGGTGTAGGGTGTGGATAATCTTTTCTCTTACATCCTCAGACCAACGCCCAATGACACCCACACCCACACCCTTTTTCATTATCTGATATAAGTAATTTAAGTTTAGCACGTATAGCATATGGCATTAAATAATTTAATTGATGTGCATTTGACCATAATGTATCAAATTTTGTATCTTCAATAAATATATGTTTGGACATAATTGTCCAATTATTTATTTGATTACAACAATTTAACATAGATTGTGTCCAAAATTCATGTTCTAATTCTAATATAGGATCATTTGATGTTTCATCTGTTAATGGATATTGTTTTAATGCTGTAACATAACTATTTAAAGCTAATGAAAAATCTGTATGACTTTCTTTTTCAATAGCACGTAATGTTATTAATTTTAAACCAGGTGTTTGAAAAAAAATACCACGTACATCATCATAATTAGCTAATGAACGATAACATTGAGCTAATTGAAGCCATTGATCAATTTTTTTATATAATTGATTATTTAATCAGGATCAGATTTTTATTTTTTTTTAATGGTCCATTTATTAATTGTTTAAATTCATTTTGTTGATTTAAACGTATAAAACATTCAATTGTTAATATACCAACTGATTCTAAATGACTTGCAATTGTTGATGAACTTATATATTGTGATGATATTTGTATTTTTTCTGGTTTAGATAAAACAATAACAGGTAAAGCAGTAACAAATGATGGATAACATATTTCTGATTGTGATAACATAACATCAAAACGATGTTGAATTGTATGAATTAAATTATAATATTCATCAGTTGATAATTTATCTTCAAGAGAATTTAATATTGATGTAAATAAACTTGCATATAATAAACGTGCTATATGATTATCATATTGAGCAAGTGCTTGTAAAGGAATTATGATATCACTATAACGTATTTGTATATCGGGTAATTCACCTATACGATATGTACGATATTTTTCAACTTGATTTTCTTGTTTTAATTTTATTTCATTTAAATATTGTTTTTCTGTTTCTTTTTTTTCATTTTGTCTTCGAGCAAAATAAGCAGCTGAAAATTGAAAAAAATTTTATATATGATCAATAAATAAACCAAATATGATTATGGAAATTGATAGTCGAAAATATAAGAATAACGATGGACAATGAGAGGAAGAATTCTGCAAAAAACTAAGCATGATAACTTTCAGGTCTCAGAAGACTGATAAAGTTACCGTCTTAAAGAGAACAAAATTCTGAAAAAATTCAGGATTTACCACATGTCCTACAAACTTTCCTCAAAAAATTATAAGCATCACAAAGAGAAATTTTTTTATAGCAGTATTAAAAATCGCATAATTTTTTTTGTGATGCTTATAAATTTTTGAGGGAATGCCGTAGGAAATGTGGTAATCCGTCATTTTATTTAGAAATGTGTGTTCTTTAAAACACTACTCTTAACAATTTTCGGTGACCTGAACACTTCTGTATTTAGTTTTCCAGAAGCCTTCCTCTCATAGTCAATGTTAGCATGGAATGTATTTGATAGAGAACTTATGACACTTTTTACCGGTACTATATAGAGAGAGTGAATGGATTATAAACCTTCAAATTTACTAGATAGTATGAAGTTCTTTTTCTTTAGTTTTGGGTATTTACAAATAATCATATAGAAGCGAGAGAAAACCAACTGCAGAAGAGTTCACCAGAAAAAATATGAAACTCTCCCAACAGATAGGTTTCGATAAGTAAAACAAATATTATTCTAGGCTCGAAATGCCTGAAGACTTCTCTGTGGAAGATACTGAAGTCATAAAGAATTAAATATGACTTTCTTCTTGTTCCAGACAACATGTCTTATTGAACTAAAATTTTGTTTTACAGACACTAGACACTGTTTTGTGGTGGATACATTCATATTTTTAGTCCTTTGAATAACGAAGCCAAAATATTGAAAAATCCCTAAAAAAAGAATGATTTCTTTGAATAGACTTTTTTCATCCTATATATAGTATATAGCGTATGCGAAAAAAAGTTTCAGCGTGATCGGACATACTGGACTGAAGAAACGAGAGCGTGTCTGCATTTTCGTTTTTTTCGTGAAAAATTTGACTTGAGAAAAATGAGAGAACAATGTAAAGTTGTCGTTAATTTAATTTTTTTTCCTCAAATGTACTTAGTTGATAAATATTACTTCAAACTACAAAGATATTAGGTGAATAGCTCACCATGTAATTGTCCAGAATCTTTAAGAAATCTTCTTTTAAGTCTAAAAATATCATCATCTTCTTCATCATCCTTTTGACTTAATGCATTTATTTGTGTATTTGTTTTTAATTTTTTATTTGTATTATCAACATCAACAATTAATGATGTTGTTTTTTTTGTTTGTGTTGATAATGTTGGTAACATAAATGTATTTATTGAATCTAATGTATTTGTTTGTTTAAGCCAATTATAATTTGTATTATTATTATTATCTAACATTTGTGTTGGAATAAATTGTTGTCTACTTGATATTTCTTGTGTTTGTAAAATCATTGATGATGTTGAATTAGATGGTTGTTGTTGCTGTTGATCTGCATTATTATTATTGTCACTTAATGTTTGCATAAATTGAACAGGATCCATAGTCATTAAATTTGTTGTTGTTGTTGGTATTGATGGATCAATAATTGCTTGTGATTGTAATGTAAATAAAGGTGTCATATATGTATGATGACGTTGACGCCAATTACATGCTAATGGAAATTCTTGAAATGAACATTTATCAAGTGGATTTTCAAATATAAAATGATTATAATCAGGATTATGTGTTGTACGTTCAAGAAGAAAATTTGTACAATAATTTAAATATTCATTTTCAGTTTTTATAGAATATAATTGATCAATTAATGCCATAAGACGATGATGTGATGATGTACTTAAACGTTTTGAATCACACCAAAAATTTCGACAATTAACACGTATATATTCATTTTTACTTGATAATAATTGTAGTAATTGTTCACGAACATGATGATAAAACATTTCCGATAATGGTGTTATAGATATTTTTAATTCTTTTGTTAAATAATTTGTTATATAATCATACATCCATTTATAAATTTCAAGTGTCCAAATTTGACATTCATTTGGACCATCAACATATAAAATTTGTGCTATTTCATATAATTGTTCATGTGTTAATTTAGGTAAAAGTTTATGTAATAAACGTAAAGCAACACCACGAATACCAAAGTCTCTAGATAATTAATTTAAAAGTATTTATTAAATTATACAGATATGTTTTATTGATTTAGTTACTAAAGAATATAGAAATATTGTTTATTGATACGATACTATTTTTTTCATCGTTTTTCTTATGATAATCTTACATAAAGTCTTATTTTTCTTTGGTTCATATTTATTATCATAATAATATTATTGTCTCAAAAAGAAAAAAATGCACAATCAACAACAAGTAGTCTGAAGAAATTTATAATTGTAATAAACAAGGTAGACACAGGAAAAATAAGTTTTGCTTGAATTTATATTATTGAAGATCTTACTAATTATTTAGTAGCATTATTTGCAACAATTTGTATAACTTGTATACATATAAGATAAGACTAGTTACACTATGTATCTTAGTCTTTTTAAAAACCTTTGATGCTTGCATTGTTTCACTCATATATCCTACTACCATTGTATATGCCCAACGTATACTTGATACACGTACTTTTTCATTCCCTTCTTCAATATATAATTTATTATTACT
>CAJNSZ010002639.1:0-14463 GCA_905329745.1 Rotaria sp. Silwood2
GAGGGGGACCCCAGGTACAGAAACCGTAAATGTCGTTTTTCGAGGAATAAAGTTGATAAAAGTGATCAGGGGCAATTCCGTATTTGATGCACAAGAAACGCTCACGCTCATGAGCGCTCATTTGAGCGTGAGCCCAGACCGCTCACGCTCACGCTCATGTGAGCCTGAGCGAAAACCGCTCATGA
The DNA here is from genome assembly GCA_905329745.1 of Rotaria sp. Silwood2. Taxonomy (NCBI): domain Eukaryota; kingdom Metazoa; phylum Rotifera; class Eurotatoria; order Philodinida; family Philodinidae; genus Rotaria; species Rotaria sp. Silwood2. Next base: position 186 of record CAJNSZ010002639.1, read on the forward strand.
GCGTGAGCGGTACACCCCTATTTCTATGTATCAATCGTTACAAATTAGAATACTATAAATAAATTTCATGTCTTCATTAAACTTTTGCGAGCTATCTATTCAGGCATAGTTGTCGTTTATTATCATCGGTTGAGCTATTTTCTTTGCTATAGATAATCCTTCTAGATAATTGATTTCTATAACGGCTTGTTTTAGAAAAATGTTTCCTGTAAGATCGATATTGAAATGAAAAATAGAAAAAGCCTGATTCATTTTAATAAACATCAAAACAAATACGATTGACTCATGTATTAAATGAAAGCTTGAAATCAATCAAAATAGTACTAAATCAGAAATTTTAGTCATGAATGATTCGGTTTCGTATTTTGAATTTCAAATTTTATTTAAATTTGGCTGATAGTTCCTAGACGAATTTTTAGAATATTTTGATTACATTGGAGGTGAATACATGTCGAATCAAAGAAAGCATGTCAGGATAGCCCCATTTGGGGCTCAAATGTGGAACTCACATATCTTCTTTGACTTCGTCACATCAATACAAAACATAGAGCGTAAAAATTCTGTAGGGCGATCTTTTTTCTCCGTGATTCTCTCTTGACAGGAAAGAGCCTTTTGAATTTCTATATCTTAAGAAGAATTCTTTTTCTTTGAAACAAGCATCTTGTTTTGCACCTTTATTATTGTTAACTTATTCGTGACTTTTCATTGTCTTAAATCTTTAAATTTAAAATTTTCATTATTATAAGAACTGAATACAATCACAAATAATGCCGTTGTAAGCAATAATCATATGATCTAAGTTAAATAGTCTGTTATGGAAAGTTTCTATAATGATGGATATCTGGTTGCAATGGGCTGTAACGGTGTCGGAGAGGCACTGCGAAAACTTCGCCTCAAAACTTACGCTCCTCATTTTCTTCGAACAATATACAAGTTTCACAAAAAAAGAAACTTAGAAGCTGAGTTACAAAAATAATTATCATCCATAAAAAACCTTAGTTACCACTTTCTTCATTTTACTGTGTTATAAACTATTCCCTTTGCATGAATATATCTATGAATAGCAAGCCTATTTAATATTGTCCTTATAATTTACAACACATAAAATGAAAGTTTAATTATTTGGCACCTTCGAAACGGTTGAATAATTTTCAAACAGAATTTTATGTTATTTGAATGCATGACTGGACGTCAAGAGAGAGAGAGAGAAACGTCTGTCGACTTAGCGATAAATATATATATTTAATTTTGCAAAATAGAAGAACTTCTTCCTGTGTTGTTTAATGTAAATTACTAATACTGCTGGAATATGTTAATAATATTCTACGTTATAACGATTGGTACATAGAAATATAAGAATACTCAATTAATTCAATATTATTGCTTGAATCAGTATTTTATCAGTCTGAGAGTCAATGCATTGCAATATATTAGAAAAGAGGGAAGTCCTGTTCGATTAACAGAATAAACATCCAATGATTAAGTACTCAGTCATGACTGGATACCAGTCCGACTGGGTGCCCAGTTCGACTGGGATCCAGTTACTGGCACTCGTGCACACCTAGGTGTGGGTGTGTGGATGTGTGGGTATGGGTGTGTAGGTGTGGGTGGTGTAGATGTGGGTGTGTAGGTGTGGGTGGTGTAGATGTGGGTGTGGCTGTGGATGCGATTGTACAGTATAGAAACTTCCACACAGCCACACTCACACTCCACACCCACACCCACACCCACACCCACACCACACCGTACCCTTCGTTCGAAAAATGTTGAACAACATTCACAAATACCAACATTTCAACATCGAATGTTTCAAGAAAAACAACAAATGATGAATTATTTACGTCACATTGAAGATAATCTTATTAAAAAAGAACGACTTAAACAGCGTGAATTATTATTACATTAAGATTATGAAAAACTACAATTAATTGATAAAAACAATTGAGATAATGTTCAACAATTAAAACATCCTATTTTTATAGATCGTCAAAGATTATAAAACTTAGAACAAGAACATTTACAATTATTAAAGATTAAAGACGATGAAAAAGTTCAATTGGAATTAGAATTTTTATGCTTACAAATCAGAGATAAAACGTTTATATTCACATTTTAATATAAATATCGATTTGTTGGAACAATTAATAGCAATTTTAGGAGATCGATTATTATAGATTTGTTAATAGCTATTCAATTTTCAGAGAGTAACCATAAATAGATGAAGGAATGGAAACATCGATCAAAAGTTCCAATTTTTTTGATTTTTTAATAAGCATTCTGAAAGTCATCATCTAAATCTTCAAACCAAATGTCTCATTTCGATTTTTTATAGAAAAAGTTAACTTTTATTAACCTTTCAACGCCACCTATCTGCTATCAACAAAATGATGATTAGTTCTATCATAAATGTCTGCCGAAATAATACTTTCGCAAGGGTAGGTGTGGGTGTAAGTAGCAAATGATGTTTATTCACACCCACACCCAGCAAGGCCTCAGTACTTGGTATGAGTTGTGTCATTTCGTTGGTCACAAACTGTTAAGGATAATACTACATCTTTGAAGACTGTTAATGCAGTTCAAATTCGATACCTGGGCCAGATTGAAACTTGCGTCCATATTCTTTGTAGGATCTTCTTAACCTAGTGGTCTTCTGACCTCTACACAATAAGAATAGGTCAAAAGAATTTTAGCACCTAAAAAAAGTTCCCTTATACGAGAAGGACGTGGCAATTTTTCTTTTAAATTGTAGAAAGGCTTTAGACTTGTTCAGTTCGAAAGCTTTGGTTTGAAATGGCTGAGATACTAGAACAAAGTTTTTATCATAACTGTTATGGTCATTTATTGATCATATGGTTTTTGAGCCATAGTCAACTTGAATTTGTTGATATCAAATGAGCGAAATAGGTGACGAGAGCGTCGGCAAATGCCGTTCTTCTTATTTATTTATCATCTACATACCACAGAAAACTTGACGCCAATCACTAAGTAGTCATAGCGCCTAGTTTCAACGGTGTCAAATATTGTCGTTCAAATAGGAAAAACCTCCGTTTGTAGTACTAGTAGTAGTTATGGAGACTTTGATTTATAGTTGTGAAAATCTTCGGACGTCGGGGTATTCTTACCGTTCTAGTTGTATAGCGATCATCGTCTCATTTTTAGTTCTTGAACTGGTCTTTATCTGAAAAGAAGCTATTAAATCAAACCGATTTCACTCGAATATGAAGAAGAATGTCGTGATTTTATTGATTTTAGAATGCATCACTTTGACAGATGATAATCAGAAACACGATCTAATATTTATTTCTTTCTTCACGTAGTTTGGCCATGCACTCAACTGGATCATGTGTTCCAGTGAACTTTTGAACGCCGGGTTGGTCGGTGCGCATAAACGGATTGAATTTAAGTTCGTCGCCGATAGTCGACGGTATATTAACCGATGTGAGGCTAGCTTCCTTAGCTCTCACATCTGGATTATCCGGCTCGACAATAACAGCGAATACCATATTCTCCTTGGTATACTCGTGGCCACAATAAACTAGCTAGAATAACAGAAAACTGAGCATTTCGACCGAACTGTCCTCATAAGACACAAACCGTTTTCGGATCGAGGTTTGCCAATTTCTTAAGACTTGATTGCATTTGTGCGGCAGTACCTTCAAAAAATAAGCCGCATCCTGCACTAAATAGCGTGTCACCAGTGAAGATCGCTTGTTCGTGTCCATCTGCACACAAATTATAAGAATAAATAATAGAAGATCAATTGCAAAGAAGATACTATTCTCACCTGTGACTAGATAACATACATGACCTACTGTGTGACATGGTGTCAAAAGACACGTCACTTCGATCTCTCCAATCTAGGGATAGTTGAAGTAAAATTTTTAAAAAAATTAAGAAAGAACCATGCAACCTTAATTTTTTCGTTATCTTTCACTAGATGATTGAGGCCTTGCAGTGATGGATCTGCACCTGTTACTTTGATTTGACCATTTGTAGTACCCATTAACCGCAATAATCTGTTGTTGCCTCCGGCATGGTCAGCATGGTGATGTGTCGTTAGCACTGTGGTTAATTTCAAACCTTCTGTTCTAATTACTTCAACCAACTGTACGAAAGAACAATGATCATCTCATTAGGTAGTAAAAGTCGTTTTCACCTTATCGGGTTCGGCTGGATCGACCACAGCACATTCCAATGTCTTTTCATCGCTTATCAGATACATGTAATTGTCTTCGAAAGCAAGAAAATGGCGAATTCTCATTGTGGAACGGCACCGATGATTAATTGATGATGTCAATCTAAAGTCAAGCGAAACTCGTAAAAATCAGAATTAAACCGCCATAAACTGAGAACTGTGATATCCTGAAAAGTAAACTACAAGAAGTTCCGAGTGTGAAGCGTAATAACTTGAAAAAGACTGTCGGAGGCGAATCTAGACGTTTTTTGAAGGGCTATGAATAATGCGTTCAAAAGTATTTCAAAATAGCAAAGCTTGTCCGATTGAGGTTTGAAAGAGTTTTCCGTATGTGTACGAGTTTTAGTCGTGAGAATAACCACTTGAAAAATCGCTCATTATGCGTCGCCTTGATGAGGTCAAATAGTTTGTTTTGTAGAAGATAATTAAAAATAAGATAAATTTTCCCGTATCGAACACTTTGGTCGCAGAGTCTCTCAAAGCGATGAAGTTAGGAATGCAGTTCCATATATTAAGAAAAACCTTCCAGTCCACTCGCTGAGGGTGAAGCGCACTCGAGCCTGAATAGTAATGGTTCACTATTCGAAATAGATTGGAGATTAAAAATGCTCAGTATCAGTAGAAAAATAAAATACACGATTTTGTTTAACATGCAGAAGTAAATATCCTTAATCAAAAACTAGTTTGAAGCAAATAAATTCATAAGAGACCAAATATTCGAGGAAAGTGATTCATAATTACCGACTGTTCAGAATCAATTGCACTACATGTCAATGCATTTTTCTCTCACAAAATATTGATTAGAGTAGGTTAAGATATCAAAAGTGGCTATTTGATTAGGAAGCACCTTAAAGCCATGAAAGCCTCACAAGTAAAATGTGCATATCTCTTCGAAATCTCGCTCGATCATCTTGAAAATTAAATCACAAAGAGAGTTTTGGCTGCTCTTTCTACTGATAGTATCAGAATTTCAAAATCTTTTGATCATGTATGGAAGGTTTTTAGAGACCCTCTGAAAACTCCAACGATTTTGAACGAACATTTTTTCGATTCTAACTATCATAGATTGTAGCCTATATGAAATTGTATCTACTCTAAAATTTTAATCTTCCGATGCCTGCTGGGTAACGAGATACAAAGATACTAAATCATCCTCACCATCATCATATCTGAAACAATGTCAGACCTGGTTGTGAAAACTAATTTTTTTCTCGCAAAGGAAAAGATGCAATCAAGCCAAACAGGAGTGAGACATCCTAAAAATGCACGCTCTACAGGATGATGTAAACTACATATTTGACGCACGCAGTGAGGGTATAATTGCACGAACTTTCGGAACAATCTGATAATTACTCTAAGCATTTCAAACAACTGGCACTCGAACCGGTTGACTTAAAAATCGAGGAAATTCTCAATAACAATCATATGATAGATTATTCGGCAAACGACGTTGTTTCTGTCTATTCGAATAGGGTAGAAATGGGTGTGGCTGTGGCTATGGCTGTGTGGGTGTGGATGGGTGCCTGTGAATGACTGAACAGAGGATACAAATATTCCCACTCACACCCTGGCGTGGCATATTTTTTCATTTTTTCCTGATGCCATTGGTTAGGTATGCAATAAATCTCTCAGGGATTTGAAATTTGGGGCCAACTCCTTGAGATTTCGATTTGATTTACAAAGTTTGAGATATCATCTAGATTTTGATCTAGACATAAATCTTATTTGAATTTGGACTACGACTATCATTTGGACCCGGTTCTGACTGTAACTAAGAGTTTCAATTATATTTTGATTTGGAATTGTGGATTTGGATTTGGATTTAGGATTTGGTTAGAATCTAACATGACTCTAAATTTTCGTTTCTGATAGAAAGGAACCAAATCTGAACACTATACCCAAATTCAAGTAATTTCATATCAATTTACACGATTTAGAATTCTTTTCTCTCTTCTAGGATTTTATCTCACAAGTTCACATCATATTTGGGTAAAAAAAAGGGTAGAATAATAAACCCTTTAAGGGTTTATGAATGGTTATTTGATTTTCATATATCCTTATAAGGATATATAAACATCAAATACTTTTTCATAAACGTTTCTGAAAAGTTTCTGAAATTCCAGTGCAAACCAAAATTTGTATATCGGCTTCGATCAATCTGTGTTCAAACCTAAATGAAAAAAAAAGTTATTTATTTAATTTTATTCATACTTACAACTGTTTAGGTTGTTGGAGCAGATCTAAATGAAAAAAGTAAGATTAGATATTCAGTTACATTATTACTTACAGATGTATTAGTTGATGGATCTACTCTAAATAAAACAGCACTCGATATATTCTATTTAATTCATACTTACAGCTTTATAAGCTGTTGGACCAAATCTAAATAAAAGAAAAATTGAATTTAATGTGATTGATACTGACAGCTATATAAGTTGTTGAAATAAATCAAACTGAAAAACTAATTCATTTGCATAAATACATTAATACATTGAGTTGTATATATTATATTGGTGGAGCAACTCTCAATGAAAAGAATAAATTTTTTATATTTAACTCAATTTATACTTATAATTGATGAAGTTATTGAATCAGATCTAAATAAAAAAAATAATATTTGGATCTTATGTTGATGATACTTACAACTATTTAATTTGTTGAGCTAAACATGATTCAGTAAATAAAATTTTTCACGTAAATGTATTCTACCTACAGTCGTACCGGGCGGGCTATAAGTCAGGTACCATAGTTTTTTTTCTTTTTTTCTTTCTGATAGATCGTCTGCCAGGTCTCATATTTATACCGTACATAGTAGGTGATATAAGTGAAAGATGCAGTATATGAACAACATCTGAATGTAGTAATTTGTCCAAAAGTGCACAAATACAGGATAACCAAAAATAAGGAAACACTTCTGAGCTCTAGCAACGTTTTATTAAAGCATCAGCACAACAGAATGACTCAGCCGATAAAAGAGATGGCCAATTGTACTGTTATCTGACAGATGCCACCACTAGCAGATATATAAGTGCTACTAGAGGAAACAGAGTAATATACGTTATGAGAGTAAAAACTATAGCTCTCAAGCATGTTCCCATTTTTAAGGGTTATCCTATATTTGTACACTTTTGAACAAATTACTACATTTAGATGTTGTTCATATGCTGCATTTTTCACTTATATCACTTACTATGTACGGTATAAATATGAGACCTGGCAGACGATCTATCAGAAAGAAATAAAAAAAACTATGCTAGCTGACTTATAGCCCACCGGGTATAAATTAATGGACCAGCTCTAAATAAAGAAGAATATTTTTATATTTAATTTAATTTATACTCACGACTGAGTAAGTTATTGGATGCGATCTAAATGAAAAAAAAAGAAATTTTAGATTTAATCTAATTAATACTTACAGTAATATAAGTTGTTGTACTAAATCTAAATAAAAAAAACTAATTCATATATGTAAATGCATTAATATATAGAGTTATTTACTGGTACAGTTAGAGCTGTCAGCTTAGCATGAGTATTAGCGTTAACTTAATGCTAACATCCATACTTTTGAATATGGTTCTAACAGAAAAGTATTACAAATTGTAATGCTTCATATATCACTAGAACTGGCTAGTACCCTTAATTGATTCCAATATTCGTATGTGACAATTTTAATATAGAACTATAGCAGATACTAACGATTAATACAATATATTGTATTAAACTAATAATATCTAGCATCTTTTTGTTACAAAATTATAACATAAAAGTATTGAAAAGAATCAAGGGTACTAGCCCGTTCTAACGATATATAAATCATTACAATCTGTAATACTTTTCTGTTAGAACTATATCCAAAAGTATGGATATTAGCATTAAGTTAATGCTAATATTCATGCTAAGCCGACAGCTCTAGGTACGGCAACTCTAAATGAAAAGAATAAATTTTTATATTTAACTTAATTTATACATATAATTAGTGAAGTTGTTGAATCAAATCTGAATAAAAAAAATTGTACTTGAATTTCATCTAGATGTTACTTACAGCTATACAAGTTGTTGCACTAAATCTAAATCAAAAAATAAAACTTTTATGTAAATGTATTCATACCTACAGTTATATGAATTAGTGGGCTAACTCTGAATGAAAAAAAAAATGATTCATTTAAGCTGATTCATGCTTATAGCTGTATAATTTTTTTTGGACGATATATAAACTGAACAGACGTAATCTAGTGCATACTTTCTCTAGGATATCCGATGAAAACGCCTAGACATCTCCATCAAAAAAATTGTATACAAAAAGCTATCAAACTACAATGTAAAAAAAACGTAGAATAAAAAACGAAAAAAGGGTTTATGAAAGTGCAACGTGTGGCAAACCCTTTTCAACCGTTTATGAAAGAGTCATGAACCCTGTTATAAACTCTCTAAAAATGGTTTAATACGGAGTTTAAAAACGTTAAATACTCTTTCTGGAAGGTTTATGGAAGGGTTGATAAGATTCATAAATTCTTAAAGGGATTGCGACACGTTACACTTTCATAAACCCCTGAAAAGGGTTGATAATCAACATAAACGTTCTTATATAACCTTCGAAACTCTGTCTAAAAAGGGTTGATTAAAATACTATACCCAGGATCCCCTCTCAGAAACGATATTGGAAAGCGTTTTTGGACCTCATGAATGGTCGACAGCGTTAATGATAATGTATATAAAGGCGGTTCTTAACCTCAATTATCGTTTTCAGGGTGAATATTAGAATATATAGAGTTCTTCAAGAGTACCATGAACTGCCTCCAGGGGTCGGAGAACAACTGAATACATGGTTTTTTCACCTTGGTTGATGATAGACACATCTCTATGAAGAGAGATATGCAGAGTTAATTTGTAGTTTTCATAATTGTATGTATCTGATGCTCGCTATCTATAGCATTTCATAATAATTAAAAAGGATGGTAGACTTCCATAGGCTGAAAAAACCGTATCTGTTATTTTCTGTACGTTTTCAGCTTCATATTTGGCGAAACTCTTACTCGATCATGTCTTAGAGTCAAATATTCCCTAATTGAGAAACGAGCAAAACTAGAAAACCTGAAGATAATTCGATCGAGAATCAAAATCTAGCAAGACCAATAAAGATAAAAATCAAGATGATTGAAAGGAATTGTACGAATCTCTTTCTAGGAGCGACTAATCAATGCAAATAGGATAGCTAAATCATCATAAAACTGACGAGTGAGTAACTTGGAAGAATGATTATAAGTGGTTGCTTGAGATGAATTGTCTGTGATATCTCACGAAATCTTTTACTCACTTCAATTGACGTCGATTGTTTACCATGTTCTCACATAAAATATTAAGCAAATAGCGTTTGGAATTCAACACATTCTGTATTCACTTTAAAAACTTTGTTTGACGAAGCCTAAACATAAAAGCGTGAGTTATTAATAGAAGACGATTTCCTCTTCAGGAAACTCTTATTAACTTGAAATCTTACTCGCGATTCAGTACATTGTAGCTACCAATTGACAACAATAACTGACGTGCATTATGAAATACATCTAAAAATTCAAAGTAACTGCCACTCACCCATACACGAAACCTTTCTATTGAATCCATGATGGTAATTCCATTAATCGATAAAAGAGATCGAATCCAAGGATCTAAAAGAAAAATTATTAAAAAGTGACGAAGAATCGAATATTAATAACGTATTCTAAAGCACTCAATTTATCAAATATCTCGTCTGAATATATAAAGCGTGTGCATCTTCATCGAAACTTAAATTTTACACATGAAATGCTATTCTCAACTACATAATGCTACTGCTCCTTCACGTGGAAACTTTAGTGGAAACATTTTCATCACTAATACGACGGCTACTTATCATCAAAAAAGATTCATAGAACCCATCCAATCAATTGTTTTTTTCTTTCCTTCACCCCGATCAACGCCGCACGTCTAAAAAATAACGTCAGCACCTTACGAAATAGTTTATAGCTTCTCTAAAAAGAACCAACTCAACTAGAAAAAAATATACTCATCTTATTCTGGTTGAAGACAAGTAGTATCATTCTGCAGTCATCGACTGTAAAGTACAACTAGTTGGTCAAATTTTACACAGTTTTGTTTACTAATCTATATGTATCAAAGGACAAAAAAAACTCCATCACCTTAAAGAAACGCACAAGTGTCTATACTTTTCTTAGAAACCAAACATAATCTCATAAAAAAAACTGACGTTTCACCTTCAATCAATTAGAGAAAGTACTGATGTCGACCGATTAATTGTGAATGTAGGCGTTTTCGTGATGATTTACAAAGTTTGCCTTCTTTGAATCGATAGATTAAATTAATATATAAAGGAATCTTTTCACCTAGGAACACAACCTTCCACTTATTTTTGATATGAATGAAACGAGATGAAATGAAACATCATACTTAACTTCTAGTGGATCGGAGAAATCTTTGACGTGAAGCAATCCATTGGGAATAAGCACATATTCATACTAGTTTCCGTACGTTCGCCTCTTTATCTAAATAAATAGAGCGATTAAATGAAAATAAAACCTTTAACATACAAAAAACCTTCACATAATTCTCTGGATATGTGAAAAACGAAAATAAAATTAATATTGATACGTAACTTTAAGTGGGCCCATGAAACCATTGACGCGGATCAATTGATTGAGAATGAGTCCCTGTTCATAACACTTTCAAACGGTCTGCTTGTTTATCTAGATAAATAAGACGATTATATAAAAAGAAGATCTTTTCATATACAAAATAATCGTTGAAATGATTTTCTGGATATGTAAAATTCATACTTAACTTTCATTTGATTGTTAAAAACACTGGCGAGAAGTGATATTGATATTGAATTAGTAAAAGAATTTAAATACTTAGGATTTACATGGACTGATAAACTATCCTTGAAACCCACAGTCGAAAAGTGTATTGGAAATATCCAGAGATCCTTAGGTAAACTAAGGTGGTTGAAAGCTGGACGAACTATGTCGTCTAAAGCACTTCGTCAATGCTTCTTTGCATATACCTTTCCACATTTTGCATGGTTATTTCCGTTTTTTCCGCTACTTCCAGAAACTCAAAAACAAATACTGCAACAAAAATTTCGTGTAGGTCTTCGGTCGGTGTATCGCTGTCCGTTTGTATCTGCGCACAATCTTTATACTATTACTTCAGAACACCCTTTAGAGTTCTATCTTAAGAAGTGCATTCAAAGACGATTGAGCAGAATGAATTTGACTGATCTTGGATCCTCGCTTTTCTATAATGATATTTTCGTTTGGGATGAATTTTACAAAAGAAAAAATGATGACCTCGGCCATTTTTTTCGCACGGGTCGTGTGCGACAATTAACAGAACGACACGAATCATTTCTTGTGAAGTGGTTGTTGTTTGTTGAAACGAATTTAAAAAAAAGGAGAAGAGGAGGAGAGGAGGGGGGGAACAGAGAGAGCACATGTAATGCCTTAATACACTTTTTTTTCCTTCTTTCTTTTTCTCTATTTCGCCTTTCTTTCGCTCTCTTTTTTTTTCTTTTTCTTTCTTGATCCCTTTTATTTACCTCTTTAATATCCCTACAAGCGTGATCTAATATTCGTCATAACTATAGTGGTGGCAAATTGTGAAACGCTTTGCATTTATGATGTTGCTCCTTGCTTAAACGGTAGAATTTCTTTTTTTACTATCATGTAAGCACTTTGGAGTGTTACATTCTCTGGCATAATGAAAAAAAAAACTGGCGAGAAACGATATTGATTCAAAATGAGCACGTGCTTGCACAAGTTCCGAGAACTATTCGTGTTTACCTAGATAAATAAAATGATTGAATGGAAATATATCGCTTCATCAAGAAAAAAAATTGTTTCAATAATTTACTCGATATGACACAACGGGATGAAAACAAAAAATGTGATTTACTTTGCAGTGGGTTGTTGAAACGATAGAGATGGAGCAATTTATTGAGAATCATCAGTTGTTCGCAGTAATTTTGAAAGTTTTTCATTTTTATCTGGATAAAGAAAACGTTTATATAAAACCGAATATTTTCATATAGAAAATAATCGTTCGGATAATTTTCTCGATATGAAAGAAACAAAAATAAAACAAAATTCATACTTAACTTGGAGAAAGTAGATGAAACCAGCGACGTAGAGCAATTGATTGTCGATAAGCACGTGTTCGTAGAAATTGCGACAGTTCCGCTTGTTTCTCTCGATAAATAAAATAATTAGATGAAGAAGAATCGTTCCCTGAAGGAAAAATAATATTAGATAATTTTCTTAAACTGTAAAAAAACGAAATAAAATAAAATATAATACTTAACTATCGTCAGGTTGAAGCAAACATTGACGCGAAGGGTTTCGCTGAGAACGACTAGCTGTTCATTCTAGTTTCTGAAGACTTGCTTCTGTATGTAGAAGAATAAGATGATCATATGAAGACGATTCGCGATATCTAGAAAAACAATCGTTTGGTGAAATATCCTCGATATGAAAGACATGAAGTCAAATGAAAAATCATACTCACTTTTTTTCGATTCTTGAAGTCATTGATATGGAGCTATCGGTTGAGAATGAGCGCTTGTTCGTATCATTTCTGAAATATTTTATGTTTATATACATAAAGAAAACGAAAATATGAAAATAATGTTTTATTTTATATAGAATAGAATCGATAGGATAACTTTATGTATTTGTTAGATAAAAAATCAATTGATAAAATATACTTCGTTTTTCAATGGGCTCGTGAAACTATATACACAGAGCAATTTACAGAGAATGAACACCTGTATGTGTGCGACATTAAATTTTCGCTTATTTATATGAACCAATGGAAGTATTCGGTGAATATGAATCTTTCTATTTAGAAATGAATATTTTGGAACATTTTCTCGACTCGTAAAAAGTTATACAAAATGAAAAATCATATTTTCCATTTAGATTATATGAAGAGGTAGGGCGTCACTGAACAGATACATATAGAAAAAAAAATTATGGGAATCATGTAAAATGTTTTCGTCGATTAGGGAAAATAAAGAAAAGTTTTAGAAGAAAATCATGCGCTCATAGAGAAGGAACGATATTGATAGTTCTCGTGATATTAACAAAGTCAAGACAAAATATTAATAACAGCGATCTAATTGAAGATGATTGAGATTAGGGTGCACGTGGCGCGGTCAGTCGAGAAAGAGAATTTGTTCATATCTCTTCCGGAAGTTGTTTCTTTTATCCGAACTAAAAGAGAGGTTTTTTTTCGTAAAATATATCTTCGTTTCGGCCAACATATAAAGTATCGATACGAGAAGACTAAATGCAAATTGCACGTTATGCTACAGAAAACCACATATGTTAAAATGTGGAAGTAACTTCGAAGATGTTTACTCTTGTTTGATAAGATCGTGAAAAATGCCCACTGCTCTCTTCTCGACTCTGAAAAATAGCACGTGTTTCTTTCTGTATGGTAAGACAGGCTAGTTTCTATTATTTTCGACTCTAATATTAATCAGACCTATATGGTGTTTTTCGAGAGCAACATGAAGTATCAATGATCGAAAATTTTTCTCAATGAATTTCGTTTTAGAGTTTTCATATAAGTCGCTCTTTTACAGTGTACGATGATTGATTTGAAATAATTCTGATTGTCAAATTAGATATTATTCTTCAAAATGAAGTTATCATTATTTGCCGATAATTCAGTATCAGAGAGACGTTAAAAATAGTGGTTAATACTCATGAGATAAACTTTCTATTGGTGTTTAAGGTTCGTTCTGTGACGATTTGAATTATTTTCCAACTCATAGTTGCGATAGACAAACCAACATTTTTATGGTTTGGTTTCGTGAGTGATTCGCTCTGCTGTTACAAGAAAATAATGTATGAATATCATAACCAGGGTTGCCAGATCGAGAATTAAAAAATCGGAGAAATTTTTCTTAGAATCGGAAAAATGCCGGAATTTTCGTTCTCAAAATCGGAAAAAAATCGGAAAGTGTTTTTTTAATGCTTAAATAGCTAATTTTTTCCAATAAAACAACATGCCTTATCTTGTTTTTGTTAA
>CAJNSZ010002640.1:0-14457 GCA_905329745.1 Rotaria sp. Silwood2
CTAGCAGGGTCTATCAGGGTCTATCAGGGTATACCAGGGTCTAGAAGGGTCTATCAGGGTCTATCAGGGTCTATCAGGGTCTACCGGGGTCTATCAGGGTCTACCAGGGTCTACCAGGGTCTATCAGGGTCTACCACGGTCTATCAGGGTCTACCAGGGTCTATCATGTGTATCGGGGTCTACCAGGGTCTACTAGGGTCTACCTGGGTCTACCAGGGTCTATTAGGGTCTACTAAGGTGATGGCAGAAGACGGACACTGCTGTGGAAGCCTACTCACCTGATCACACCTTCTCAGGCAAATATAAAAGACGGGGGCTGGGTCGACACACACAGCACAGGCCACTTAGTAAGGGTGTGGAGGAAACAGGGACACGCGCATTGATGGATACACACCACATCACACTAACTGAGGCAAATATAAAAGAGGGGGGCTGGGTGGACACACACAGCACATGCCACTCAGTGAGGGTGATTGCGAAACACGGACACGGGCATTGATAGATACACACCACACCGCACTAACTGAGGGAAATAATAAAGACGGGGGCTGGGTGCACAAGCACAGCACAGGCCACTCGGTGAGGGTGAGGAGGAAACAGGGACACGCGCATTGATGGATACACACCACATCGCACTAGCTGAGGGAAATATTAAAGACGGGGCCTGGTTGCACACACACAGCACAGGCCACTCGGTGAGGGTGAGGAGGAAACATGGACACGCGCATTGATGGATACATACCACATCACAGTAACTGATGCAAATATAAAAGACGGGGGCTGGGTGGACACACACAGCACAGGCCACTTAGTGAGGGTGAGGAGGAAACAGGGACACGGGCATTGATGGATACACACCACATCGCACTAGCTGAGGGAAATATTAAAGATGGGGGCTGGGTGCACAAACACAGCACAGGCCACTCAGTGAGGGTGAGGAGGAAACAGAGACACGCGCATTGATGGATACACACAACATCACAGTAACTGAGGCAAATATAAAAGACGGGGCCTGGTTGCACACACACAGCACAGGCCACTCGGTGAGGGTGAGGAGGAAACAGGGACACGCGCATTGATGGATAGACACCACATCACAGTAACTGGGGCAAATATAAAAGACGGGGGCTGGGTCGACACACACAGCACAGGCCACTTAGTGAGGGTGAGGAGGAAACAGGGACACGGTATTGATACATGCAGACCACATCACACTAACTTAGGCAAATATAAAAGACGGGGGCTGGGTGGACACACACAGCACTTGCTACTCAGTGAGGGTGAGGGCGAAACACGGACACGGCATTGATACATACACACCACATCACAGTAACTGAGGCAAATATAAAAGACGGGTGGGTGGGTGGACCCACACAGCACATGCCGCTTCGTGTGGGTAAGGGCGAAACGTGGACATGGGCATTGATACATACACACCACATCACACTAACTGAGGCAAATATGAAAGACGGGGGCTGGGTGGACACTCACAGCACATGCCACTTAGTGAGTGTGAGCGCGAAACACAGACACCTGAGTGGATACATACACAGCACATCACAGTAACTGTGGGAAATATAAAAGGCTGGGGGTGGGTGGTCACACACAGCACATGCGAGTTAGTGAGGGTGTGGAGAAAACAGAGACACTGGCGAGTATACACGAACATTGCACTGTGTGATTGAGGATGGAGAGTATTGAAATAGCTTGGTGGGGTCAGGTTGTATGGTAGTGTTAGTGAAGAATGTCGTGCAAGGAATATGTGTTCTAGTGAATAGTGGTCGAGCTTTTAGTTGCAATACTTCGAGATCAGGTCGTCTTGCTGGAGATGCTGTAGCGTGTATGTTATCTTGAAGGTCTGAAAGTAGTTTGAATGAGACATAGGTTTTTACTAATAATCAGCGGTGCGTAACTAATATTTGCATGATTTGTTCCGTAGGAAAGAGGTAGGATTGGTTGTTGTTGAAAATGTTATGTGTTGGTCAAACTATCTTGAATAAGATTTGCTTTGGAGGGGAAAAGGTGTTGTATTCTATTTGGGAGTGGCATTTGTGTAATAAGTTGGCTTCACTATTGTTATGAGATGGATGTTGTAGGTGTTTGGGAATATTCGTTTGACCTGGAGTATCTTGTTATAATTGTTATAGGACTTTTCAATGAAAGCTATTTCCTGGCTGTTTTACAGCTGGGCAGCATGAAGGTGTTAGTAGCACAGTATTTTTTTACTTTAGAGTTAAGGTAAATACCTACTGACTAGCTCAAAAATGCAGAGGAAGTTTGTGTATAATTTTTAATATGATGTTTTAGATTGTCATTGTTTATTGTGTTATGATGTGATATCAAATTATGCTGATCTTAACAGTAACTTGTTAGTTGTAGTTACAAGAAAGTTTTATTTTTATTTGATTTTATTATACATGGTGAATGTTGTTGTATCGTAGCAAAATTATTCTGTTGGATGAGAGAATGTTCTTTTTGTAGTGAAAAGGAATATATTAGAATATATTTTGTCTTTGATATTTTTTATTATTTGATGAAGATGTGACATCTAAATAATATGAAATATCTTTCGCATAATTCGTTGTCAAAGTTGTAATATCATCGAACAGTGCAATTTTGCTACGTCAGTTACATCATATATCGCAAATTTTTTGGACAAGTACAACTACATTTGTCTTTAATAGTTATTAATGAGCTTCTTCATGATCCTCTTCTTGATCTTCTTCATGATCTCCTTCATGATCTTGTTGATAATCTTCTTGATATGTTTCTTGTGGTTCTTCTTCTTCCTCTGCTTCTATTGAATTTTCATTTGCAAGCTCATAATCGATACTTTCGGAAATACATGAACTGATAAAGTGTAATTTAATGTCATTACCAAAATAAGACTGTCCAAGTCCAAAATTGTTGATATTAATGCCAGTTGTGTCAGCATTTTTCAAGTGAAACAATAACATGTTAAATAAAGACGATGTTGGATAATTAAATACACGAAGTGATGTTCGAAATTTAGTTAAGAATGAAAAAAATTGTTCACATACTGATGTATTTATATGTTTGAATATATCTCGATTTTGCTCATAATTCGGATTCATGAATTGCTTGCACATTTGACGTTTATGTCCTTTTTGATGAAATCTATCAATAACAAGACGAAGATTATATAGTTTTTCCGTTAATTCTGTACGCTTCATATAGTTGGTGTTGAATACATTGTTCCAATGCAAACGTAAAGCGCAAGCTGTATCATAAACTAAGAACTCTGGCATAACTGCACCAGATTTCATTGATGTTAATAAATGATCCTAAAATAAAATAAAGAAAAAATGATATATTTGTTTCAATAAAATATTTTCATCAATAGGATGGAAGTACTGACTATCTAAAAACAGGATATGATATCTGACATTTTCCAGCTTCCATTAATTTCACAGAAAACCTCTAGATATTTTATGTATAATTGTTTTAAAATATCAGAAAATTATGTTAAAATGTTGTTACTATTTATCAAATTAATGGAATCTGTGTATTACAATCAATACAATTCTTAGGTATTTTGGTAATTATCACAAGCAAAACCTAAAATTGAAAATAAATAATTTTTGCTAAGTGAAAGTTGAAGATTCTAAGGCATAATCGACCAGATTACAGTGAAATATTTTCACTTTCAGTGCTTCTCAGCATAGCTTAATAACACTAACTTAAGATATAAATTTCCTTTTTTTAAATTTCTAATAACTGATAAATATTATTTAAGAAAAAAAGGATATTCTTATTGATTTTCAAGATTTCAAATACAATATCCGATTAGATATTGAGTTTCTCTCTAGCAAAAATATTTGATAGAAAACATGTTAATTTCAATTAATCGTATATAAACAGAACATCATTGTTATGTTATCAAGTTCTCATCATGTAACAAATTTTCTAAAAATATCTTATGTTATTTGATATTTCAAATAAGGAAGAACCGAAAAAAATACAACGATGAAATTCTATTTTAATCAAATTGGCATTCACATTGCTGTTATATATTAATATTTATCCTTCCACAATAACATCAAATGCATGATACGGAGGATTACCGTACATCTTCTATTATTCTCACTTCTACTTATATGATGTTTATCAATAAATAGATAAAATCAGCATACATTACCATTGGAATTTATGTTTAATTATTTTTTTAAATTACAATTTCATAATTCTTTATCAACATTCCTTATTAATTTACCAACAAAATTTACATTTTGGTCCATGGTTTATGTAATTTTGAAGAATTTTTCAATCCTGACATTAGCTTGAATATATACTCTTCTTTGCATCACAAAATCTGTTACATAAAACTAAATTTTACATGTGCAGATAGATTTCTTATTTATAAAAGTGTATTTCAACAAATAATAAAGTTAGTCAATATTTGTTAATTAACGGTAGTATAATTTAACGTAAGATGTTTCAACCTTTTAATACATCCACACTGTACGAACCTACAGAGCATATTTTGGAAAAAAAAGTATTTATTATTATTAAATTATTCTTATTTTTTTAGCTATATTTGAGGTCATTTATTTCATAAAATATTGTCTGCAACAAGAAAAATATTTTATGATATTATTCTTCTAAGATAGACTTCTTTTTATATAAGTATAAGTTAAGTACGTTTTCTAAACTCAACCAGTTTCTTGATTAATGATCATTTGTAAAATCTGAACATGATAATATGGTGTAGAGACATCTAAAATCATATTGTACGTGAGAAAATATCTCGATGGACATTCAAATATTGTTTTCCTCTAGTTTTTGATACTTAGTCAAATGATCTTTTGTTCATCTAATATGTATTAAAACTCCTGTAAGCTATTTTTGTAGAGATTGAACAATAACAATACTACCAATATCTATATCAAACGTTGAACATAGTATTCGTGTCGATGAGTATTGGTATTATTGTATTCATACTATTTTTAATAAAAAATGAAGTTATTTTTTTTTTGAAGTACATTCATGTAAGTAATATTAAAATAATGAAAAAAAAGCTTTACCGTTATTCGTCGACAACCTTCACTTCGTATGGATTCAGTGAATGCAATAACAACTCCACATGATAAAAAAGTTACTAAAACGCCGAATGATCTAGACTTTTGATCATTTTTAAGTTCATTGCGATAAACATTGCACATATCATCATTATCCATAGTGCGTATAATTTCTTCATCAATCACTACAGCTTGTTGATATTCATTTGATTGAGTAATTTTTTGTTGGTTAATAGAAGTATTCATATATTTAATATGATGTTTACAGTAATACGAATTTTGATCTGCAAATATAGAAATTATGATTTATTATTAAGATAAAAAGATATCATAATTAATACACGAACTTTTTCCTTTTTCATTTGATTTCGAACGGTGGGGTGGATATGGACATCCCTGGTTCACTGGTCCAAGTTCCAGATGATTAGTATTAGTAAGATTTTCATATCGACAAATTATTCTATTAATTTTTTGGTGACCGTCAATCAGCATAACTGCTGAACATGAAGATTGTTTACATTTAATATAAGGAAATATACGATGTCGTGACCAAAAAGTATTAAAAAGATGATGGAAAAATGGTAAATTTTGCTCTATGAAAATGTATCTTGATTCAGGTTGTAAAGACTTAGGAAGAACAATTGATTTTTCACGACTAGTAAGAAATACAAAACGACTGAGTTCGAAAAATATCCAAGCAACCTCCATCCGTTTAGCTAATGTATTTGACGAAACAATAGGTTCATGATGGCCATGAACGTCGATCAACATGTTTAAATATGATTCTGTAAAACCTTGAAAAGTTGTATGCGCATGAATAAGATTATTACTGAACATAGATAAAAATTCTTTTCTGTATACAAGATCGCCAGAAAAATAAATATTGTTATTGTTTTGAATTGAACTAATTGTAATAGTTCTTTGATTCGATTGTGGATCAAAAATTGTTGTTGGTCCATAAATGCATTTACAATTTGAACAAATACCATTAAATATTGAACAAGGTTTTACTGATGCTAAGAAAATTATATGAGCATTTGTCGAAAATTCAATATCTAATTTTGTTCGTTTACATTTTACATTTTCACAATAATCGGTAAATGGCATGATATTAATCAAAGTTTTATCATTATGAAATCGATTAAGTTTATTTAACAAGTTATATTCTGTTATTAATTCATTAAGATCAATTTCACGAAATAATTCTCTTTTAATTCCTTCATCGATAACAATTGCATTATGAATGGCACAAATAATGCTCTTGCTGTAAGTCGTTTTACAACCTATATTAATTATATCAGTAAAAAAATTTAATCGATCAGAATAGAATGAGTTGGATGAGAATACAGGAAATTGTATTTCGAGTTTAATAAGTATTTGTAATGCACGGTAGGATATCTTAGTTAATATCCATGATATTAGTTGAGAAATATTATTAGATGTTACTATATTAGTTGATGATGATGATGATGATTGTAATGAGTTCATAGATAAATAATCAGATATATATGTAGATATATTCTTTTAATATAAAATTTTAGAATAAAATAGCAATTATGAGAATATCAATTTCCTTAATTACAGAAATATTTATTGTAAAATGTAACATGAACAGGAATAAATTATTAGTTCTTATCGTCTATATTTATATCAAGGTATATTATCTTTGAATGTGCTATGATTTTATTAAGTTTTATCTATATAAATTCCAAGAGATCTAGTTACATAAATTATAGAATAAGCTTAATGAAAAGAAAATAATTACAATTAAGAAAAGTCAACACAAAAATGTGTACATATAACAATTAATTACTAGAAGAATATGATTGAAAGAAAAATAGAATATTTACAATATATTACCAATAAATACAATATATAGTTAAAGAAATAAGAAAATAAAAGAAATATTCAATATAATTATTTTGTTTTACTAGATTATTTTTCATTTTTGTTTCACAATACAACTAAATTTATTATAAGAGAAACATAATACAAACAAAACATGTTGAAAGAATACATAAACTTATTCTTGATCGAAACGCTGTGGTTGGTGCCGAGTACGTTTTGGTGCTGGTCCAGCTGTAGCTAACAAATTTTCATTTGTACGTTTTCTTGAAATTTGATGTTGATTAATCTTTTTGTATTGATTTTGTCGATATTCATCTATTACTAACAATATAAAAAAATAAAATATATATTTATATATCACATTCAATGAACATTTATCAATAATAAAATAAAGGCAGTGGCTATGTACACATATGTGTACATAGCCACTTCCTAAAATAAAATGCAACTAACCTAAACTAGATGTTGTTGGTAATATACCTTCTGTACTCCAACATACAGCTTCATTACTAACTACGAATCTTTGTGAATAAAAATGATTAGTATTTATAAAATCAACAAGCTTTGTTGAAAACAAATATGTTTTCAAATGAATATCTGTTCTTGATAAAACACGTTTAGTTATATTATTATTTGAATTTTGTGGAGATGATTGTTTATTATCAAAAGAACTAATAT
Organism: Rotaria sp. Silwood2; assembly: GCA_905329745.1. Lineage (NCBI taxonomy): Eukaryota > Metazoa > Rotifera > Eurotatoria > Philodinida > Philodinidae > Rotaria > Rotaria sp. Silwood2. The sequence goes on from CAJNSZ010002640.1 coordinate 7,566, forward strand.
ATTCTTCTAAAGTTATATTATATTCTCCTAACATTTCAGCAAATTTTATATTATCTTCAGTATACGATGATGCACTATTATTAATATTATATGTTGGACAAAGTTTAATATAACCATCAAGATATTCAATAATTCCATTCGAATTTTTTTTAGCAAATACGTTTTCTTTAATAAATATGCCTTCATCACATAATTTTTTAATTGTATGTTCACGTAATAATGAGTATTGTTGAAGAGCATGTGCTAAATAACTTTTACTGAAGACAAAGCCATCAAGAAGAATAACACGCTTATAAACAGGATGGTTTTTATCAGCAAGAATAGTTTTTACAGCTATAGTAAAAAGACAAGGTAATATTTTATAGTTAGACCATATTTATGACATATATAGGAATCGATTAATATTGAAATATGATTCTTTTATTTCTACATAACAAAATGATAAAGCTTACCATCATCTGATAATAATTCATAATCTTTATCAGTTTTTGACTTTCGACCTCGTTTTCGTTTATTTATTAATGATCTTGAAATAGATCGAGTTTCTTCTAATGGTGAATGAATAGAATTTGATATTGGTGAACTAGGAGATGTTTGAAAAGGTGCTGTTGATTGTTGTTGTTGTTGTTGTTGTTGTTGTTGTTGTTGTTGTTCAATAGAATTTAGTGATTTTTGAAAATCATTTGAATCATCATCTAGCAATTGTAAGAAAAACTATTAAATCTCCAAAGATTATGATCAAAATATACTCATACTTGTTGGACATTTTGATGAATCGTATTCCTGTAAAGCCGAAGATCGATTATTCGATGAACAAATGATAACACTTTGATCAGTTGTTAATGGTATTGTTTCTGATGTTAGTTGAGTTGTCATCAACAAATATTCTTGAGAGTTTTCTAATTAATGTAAAAGATTTTTTAAATTTAATTGATGAAATGACAGCTAATATTGGAAAATTTAACACTCACGAATATCACAATTTAATGATGTTGAAACATTTTCTTCAATAATTGTTTGAGGTTCAATTAATTGATTATTATTAACAGTTGGATGTTCATTAATATTCAATGACGACTAGAGATACGAATTTTCAAGTCAACAAGAAATAATGCTTGTGCCTTTTGACTTACTTGAAATAATACTGAAGAAAATACTGATGATGTTATTGGTATTAATTGTCGTTGATTTGAATTATTAACTTTTTGAATAAAATAAAATATTATATTTATTTTTCAATATGTAATAATAATTATCTATTAGATACGAAATCTTACTTGATATTGAAGACATTGTTGATGTTGATAATCGAGTATTATCACTACTAAATGATTCGCTGAATTTCTTTTCTAAAGAAATAAAATCAAGAATTTTATACATAATCTATATGTCAAAGAAATATTTTTATTGACTCGTACGTTGTTCAATAACAGAATCATGTTTTTCTCGACGATAATTTAACATGATCTGTTGACAAATTTTCATAAATTTTTTCAAGTTATGTCGCAATCCAACTTTTTGCTCCATACGTGAAACAATTTCTTTCATGGTTAATGTGCATGTTGATTCACTATTTGATGAACCAAACCAATCTAAACCAAAAATGATAATAATCAATGTCATAAAATATAGTATCTACTGCAACATGTCAAATAAGCTATTCAAAGATATTTATATATATTCATGTATGAAATATTTATTAGTCAATTGCTAGTTTTAAATGTTCTGCAGTATTAAAATTCAAGTAAGTTTTATTGATTCAGAAAAAAATTCTAATTCTCAAATGAATTAGCGAGCGAAAAGAGCACAAAGTACAACAACTGATTATTTAACTTTTCTACATATTCATAAGCAAGAATTTCAAATTTTTAAGAAGTTCTCTCTAATATTCTTGAGTGGATGATCCTCTTAAATACTTTTCACGCTCACTCTCAATACTACATAGGATAATTTAATCATAAATAGGAGCAAAAATAAAATATATGTACGCATAGAAAACATTGTTGTCTTATTAGCTATCCTTATTTAATTGCTCATGTCTCCGTTCACTATTTACCTGTCGTTTCTATTTCTCTTCTATGTATACTTGTTGTTGTTTAACATTATATCACTTTCCTTGTCAATCGCAAGTCTTCTTAACTTAGAAAAATGCATATGTTATAAATGTTCGCAATTGACATTCTCTTCTCTATCTTGTTGTCTCATTACATTGATATACAAAGTGTCACTATTACTATTTCTTTAACCTCTTGGAGAAATAAGAAAACCCTGACTACTAAAAAAAGTAAATTCTATTGATAGTCGCTAGTATATCATTCTTAGAATGATCTTTTTCTAATATTATATTACAATATTATTAGAATTCTAATAAACTCTTTAATTCAGGACAAGCAAAGGATAAAGTTCTATAATGGTACAATATGATGTTTCATTGTAATGCTATCTTTTCTAGCTCTAAATGTTCGAAATAAGAACAAATTTTTCTATTAAAAGAAGATATCGCAGTTGACACAATTGGTAGTTTCATTAATTTTTTAAAACGAAATATATTAAAAAGATTTACTCGAATCTAAATGCAATCAATCCTTCTACTTTTTTACTTTAATGAACTCTATCATTTACACTAGTTTTTGTTCGAATTGCATTGTGTTTTATATAATTCAAAAGAATCAAGTGTATTAAAAAGTATATGACACTTTACTTACTAGTAAATTTTATTAATAATTGATATGCCATAGCAGAATTATTTTCTTCAAATGTACTGCCAACTTTTTCTTCTTGATATTTATCAATAAATTCAGATATAATTAACAAAAGATTTGGTTCATGTTCAAGCTTCATAAGACTATTAGTAAATTCAATTGTATCATCTTCATTGTTGTGATAATAATTATTATTAACCAATCGAGCATTTGAATTTTGATCAACCTTAATAATACCATTACTAACTGATGATGAACTTGTTGCTTCTTGTTGGTTTTGATCAGATTCTATTATCAAGGAAAAAAAAACAATAAAATATTTACTCAACAAATGCTTTAACTAGTTATATTTGTTATCATTTACTATTATATCTTATACCTTCACTATTAATAGTAGTAAGATTATTGAATAATGTATCATTATATTTTTTATTTGAACTATTTATTTGGTATCGATATGGACCAGATTGATAATCATAAACGATTTTAATCTCGTTTAATTCCAAACGTTCTTGAATCATTTGATTGACACCTTTGTCCTTTTGAAGACGATGATAGTAATGTACATAATTGTTATTATTATGAAATAAATTAATTCCTGTTTGTGTTATAGGTATAATACTTCCATCACTCATAGTCATTAACCCGAAGGTTTCAAATAATTTTTCATAATTATTTATTGTAAACATTTGACCACATTTGTCAAAAAAACTAGTTGAATGTTGTTGTTGTCGAAGAGTATTTGGTGGTAATTTAGCAAATGAATCACATTTTGTTGCTGTTATAAAATGGCCACTAACTAATAAACCATACTCAACCATCAAATGAATGATATGATTTCGAACATCAGTTGAAGCATTTTTTAAAACACCAGAACCAGAACAACCAGGAATTGTTTTACAAAGATAATTTCTTGAGAAAATAACTACTGGTGCTCTCATCACTTTGATGATCCACTTCATATCTCGTTGTTCTCTAAACATAACAAGGCAAACATATAAAATATTTTATCAGAAAAATACTTTATATAATAAAAACTGTTAGCGTAATTCTCTGTGAAATTAAAGTATGAAACACGATCTGGTCCTATCATGCTGTACAATTAGAACCGAATATTCAGCTATAATCTACAATCAGTGCTTTAAGTGAATTTATAAGAGAGTGAAACGCAACACTCGGTCTCCTCTTCGAGGATCTTTTATCTGATTATTATCAAGAAACTAAAAATTCCTCACTTTATACTTTAACACTCTCTTTAGATCATGTTTCATAAAATTAAATAACTTACTCTGGTGATAATTTATTCATTGATTGAGTTTTTTCACTATCCATGATCAATTGATTTAAATTTGAAGTATCAAATAATATTTTAGTTGTTAATTCAATATATGAATAAAAACCATACGCACGTTCAACTTGATTTTTGTCAATATATATAATTGGTCGATTATCAATACTAGGCAATTTGTCTAAGTACTCAGTAACAGCTTTACTTGCAGCAAGTACGAAAGCAGTTGATATAAATTTATTTGCCATTAAACTTGGTCGACTAAAATTACCTTCGTCGAAAATAATAAATTTTAATAATTTCGATGCAATTTCACTTATGATCTCCAATAAACAAAATAATGCACATATTCGTGGAAACTTATTTGTGCTTTTACGAACTATTCCACCTAAATGTTCATCAGTCTGTTCTGCCGATTGAAATTCCGAATTTAATATTGAATAAACAAGTTTAAATGCACTTATTGCAATACCATCTTCAGTATAATCAGATGGACATACATCAAAAACATCTTCATTTGTTGGTTGATTAACATTTGATGAAGTAATTTCGAATGTTTCACTAATAATGCCTTGTTCTCGACGAAGTTCTTTCATATATGAATCATCAATTAAGTCTACAAAAAATAATAGCATCAAATTTTTAAAACAAACTTTAAGAGATAATGAAACGATAAAAAATAAGTTCTACAAAACACTTACGAAGATTTTTTTCAAAAACACAGTCGGACATGTGTTTTTTAAAACGAAATTCAGGTGAATATTGTAGTATTTCATGTGCTATTATTAATAAATGATCAATAGAAGCAACATCAGATATTAATTGTGCCGATGGTGGTGGAAGAAATTCAGTAACTGTTTGAATATGCCAAATATTTAAACGGCCAAGTATACCAACGTCCTCATGTTTTTGATGTATTGCTTGAAGGGTAGCAGACATTTTGCTACCAGTTGTTGCTAAAACTACAAATACGAAGAAGTTTTTATCAAGATTCTTATTTTTTGCAGATCAAAAAGCAAAAAACCACTTAGTAAGAAATAGAAAATGATAAAAATTTTATTTCCAAAAATCAGAAAGGATCTTTTTAATTTCCAATTGTTGCTTAAGCTCTTTCTTAATATCATAGTGAGACGCTTCATATAAGATTTCGATAGTTTTAAGACGAATTCCACAGATAAATTGAAGTCTGTGATATACACTTTTTAAAACAAATTTAGAGAATAAAAACGTCTACAAATTAGACATTCAAAGACTAAATCAGTTTTACGTATTAGTGAAAATGTAATTTATTTAGTACAATAACAGGATGAATTATTGCGTCATTTTTTTGAATATCATTGAGATGATGGAAACTCTTTTAACAGCTAATAGAGACAGTTTTTGACTGCAATCATCATCACAAAAGCAGAGTTAACGGCCATAACAAATAATATAGATATGTTTATTGATTAAATCTGAATTCTTATCGTCAAGTTGTGCTCTCAATATGAGAGAATAGGATTTTAGATTTTTTCTTTCTGTTTAATAATTGATAACGGTATAAAGTAAAAATTTTCAAATATCTGGTTTATTTCGAAGAAGTCTTTCTAGTAATCATGTCATCAGGCAAATATCAATTAATTTATATATGAATGTGTAAAAGAAAAACTAATAAGGGTTAATATCCACAAACCTTTCAAACTTAATATTGCTGTAAGCAATACATAAGTAAAAGCTAACAGAAATTTTCTTCAACATTTTCAAAAAAATATGGTAAATTTAGTATAAAATCTAAGAATATTGGTTAAATATATAAAGAGAAAAAAGTCTTTAAAAAAGAAAAAACTAGAAAACACTTTTAATAACGGAACTTTTCTGTTAAAAACAGAACAATTGAGAATCACAGTTTGTAGATTATTTAACAGATAAAAATAAATACTTACACGTTGACAATGTGGCATTTTCAATATGAATATTTTGTCGACCTGTTGTTCGATTATAATTAACAAGACCATCAAGGCCACCACACATTAAATTAACACCACCAGCATGTTTTGAATCAGTTGGAGAATAAAATCCAAACGCTGTTAAAATAACGTCACCTTCGTCGTGGCAAAGAAATGTATCAGTTGTTGCTAAATTCTTCGTTATTGCCAATTCTGTACAAACTTCTGTCATAAATGAAGCTTTGGTCATTTTGGTGGACGTATTTGATAATTCAGTTGTTTGTGCAGGACCTTGATCACTATCAATTTGATTTCCATATTTATTAATATTTGGATAATAAATATCCTCATAATGATGAGTTAATGTTCCAATTCCATGACGTATCAATTTTATGTAACTACTTTTATTCGTGCCTAAATAAAATAATAATAATTAAAGTAAATATAAAATTAAATTATCACCAAATTTTCTGCATAAGTTTCGAATGAAAACTACTCAAATTCTAACGATTTTTTCCGATACTTAATAAATATAAAATTTAATGAACAGTTCATATGCTTATTCTTGAAATATAGCAAGCATGTAAACGTTGTAATCTGATCATATGAACTTCTATTCAATACCTAAAGAAAGCTTCTGATCTTTCTTAAAAGGCTAGCGAACTATTTAAATGACTTCATTCATCTCAGCAATACACTCGTATAGTGAGTTTTAAAAAAACGAATTTGTTCATAATTGAAATACAGGAATTACATGAATATAGTTACTTGATCAATCAAATCTATATATGATATATATATATATATATAACCCAATCGATCTCGTTTGAAATGTAACAATCATAAAAACAACTATGCTTAACCCTTTACGGTCGGATGTGTCCATTTGGGCACATCGATCTTTTTAGTGCCGAAAGAATTTCGTTCTAAAAGAATAGACTTCATTGATCTCTACCACAGTCAAAACAATAAATTAA